>LOEQ01003855.1:231423-257555 GCA_001685075.1 Bramus lutescens
GGGGGAGAGAGTTAAGGAAGAGGGGGAGAGGGAAGGAGAAGGGGAGGAGGGGAGGGGGAGGGAGAGGAAGGAGGGGAACAGAGAGAGGGGGAGGGAGAGGGAGAGAGAGGACTACTTGAAAAAATTTCAGGCATTGCTCATTTTTGGTAGGATTGTGTGAATGTCATTGAAGCCTTCTCCACGGTCCTTTCATAACTATATTGACACCAAATCATATAGTTTTTAAGGGCTTGGGGAAATCACGTTTAACTAAATTAAAGAATAGTTTTCAAAGCCCAACTTATAAAGTATATTATCTGAGAGAACAGCTCCCCTTTCTATGTACATGAAATGTCTGGCTACAGCTGGAATCTGCAGCCTGACAGTGTCCTTGACAGTTTCACCAAAGGCTGATGCCTTAGCCAAGGCAAACACAGCTGTAGGAAACGTTTTGCCCTCAGTGTCTGTCCCCTCAGGGATTTCCTGTTGGCTGTAGATTTTCAGAAGGTGTTACCTTCTAGAAGACCAAATCTACATGACAGGTGGCTCAGGACTAGAATTCACAAGGTGTCTTATTTAGCTGGGTCATCAGCTGCTTTCACCCACGAACTTTAGGTTATAATGGGTCTATCTCTGACCATTTGAAATCTATGTCGTTTGTGCTACCTGAACAATTTCCACTTATGCCAATAATCCTGGCTGAATAGACGTACTTCTGTTGACTTTCATTCCAAACAAGTGGAAATTGCTCATTCACAATGCTTTCATCAACTTTTCATTAAAATATCACACTATTAAAGTAAGTCAGTAGTGGTAGGACTGGGGTTTAGTGTGCAGTTTTTATGTGTGTTCGAGCATTAAGTGATGGCTTTTTTTTTTAAAATAAATTTCTGTATTTCAGGTGGTAACTGTCACAGTTTGGATCCATCCAGAGGGGGAACGCTGAGAGGTGCTATGGAAAATAACAGACAGTCCTTAGGTAATCAAGGGTATGTCTTCTAAGGGATTGTGAGGCTAAGTCTCGTTCTCTTTCTCTGATTCCTGGCTCATATGTGTCCGCTCACATGTTATCCTGACACTGTCACTCAGGGTTCTCATCAATGACCCAAAGAGTCCTCCAATCTGGAGCATCCCAAACTATGCACTCAGTCAACAGGGTTTTCTTTTTTTGCAAAAGTACCCCATCTCAAGTATTTCAATGTAGCAGCCAATACAGTGGCCATCCTTGTTATCAGATGGCTCTCACCAAGGATGCTAGGAAGGGAGTCATGCATTAGCATGAGTTTTGGTAAAATTGAATTTGCTTTAATTAAAGATTTGTTTATTTTTATTTTGTGTATATGGTTGTTTATATATATGTGTGTGTGCACCATGTGGGTGCCTGGTACTCTGTTGCCACAATGACACCTTTTCAGAAGAGTCTGGAAGCAAGGCCCTTCGAGTCAAAGTTCCACGTGGTATGCATGTTGGAAGGGTTATGGCAGAACTGTGAGTGTTCTGGCCAACTTCCTACACAAGAGGAGATGGGGAAAAGAATTGAGGAAGGAAGGGAGACTGGAGAGTCTCAGCAGTTAAGAGCACTGGCTGCTCTTCCAGAGGACCCAGGTTCAATCCTCAGCACCCACATGGTAGCTCACCACCAACTGTAATCCAGTCACAGGGGGATCTGAATCCTTCCTCTTACCTCCGAGGGTACCAGGTACACATAAAGTCCACAGATATACATGCAGGAAAAAAAGCCATATGTGTAAAATAAAAATAAATAATTATAAAATTAAAACCGCAGGAGTTTAAGAAGAGGAACAGACTTCAACTATTAATCATGCTTTCTTTCTTACCAGGATAGTGGGAGTTAGCCAACCTTCTTGAACACTGTTTATTTCGGTTTTTTCGTAAGGAAGTGAGCACCGTAACTGTGCTTGTGTTAAAGTTATAGTCTAAACTCACTTCAGTCAATTGCTCATCTCACTTTTCTCTCTGTTAATGTCGACATAACAATTACAGTCAACATGTTTTACCCACAGGAAGGCAGCGAGCTGTTTATAGCACAGCAGTGTGAAAGCAACGTTTGTTTTACGAATGTCATGTGTAAGTATTCTTCGGTCATTTGCAGTGACGAGAGAAGGACAGCATGCTGAAATTCTCTGGCTGTCACCCAGCCTGCATAGAGCAATTTACGATGCCCACACATTAGCATCAGCGGGCACTTTGCTGGTAGCTTCCCTCGGAATCGTATCTTTTTATTATAGCTATTTGCAAGCAGTCATTGATACATTTATCATTTCTGGGGTTTAATGCAATTGCATCTCGGGCAATCTGAAATCAATAAAGTTTTAGATGGGATGTGCCAATTGGATAATGAAAGTGATTTCGACACATAGACATTTGTAACATTTGGGGAATTCATTCTTGGTGAATAATGTGGAGACTACGGGCTGTTGTTGCCAGTGTAAATAAGCCTCTGGCTTCTAAAGAAATAAGTGGGTTATTGGGAGTACCACAGGGAGGCTGTTCTTCTCTTAACCCATAGATTAATACGTAAAGATTCTATTTGATCATCAGAATGTCCCCTGAAGGCCAGTGTTGGTCTTCTTTACACACACATAGCATAGAATTCTAGTCTTATTATGCTTTTATTTATTTGTTTTGTGTGTGCACAAACATGTGTATGCTACAATGCTCAGGTGCACAGATCAGAGAACAACTTATGGAGATTTCTTTCCTTCCAATTTGTGGGTCCCAGGTATCAAACCCAGGTCTTCAGGCTGGCTGGCAAGTGGTTTTACCTGTTGAGTCAACTCACTGACCCTCAGAATGCTAATGTTACAAGGGCCCCTATATCTACCCGGTGGTCAGACACCTAAATTTACAGCCAAGAGGATAAATGACTTCTTCAGGAGCCACCTCCTCACCATCTCTTGATCAAAGTCTCCCCATTTAATTCTCTTGCTTTGTCATTTCTACGATCCCTTCAAGACCTCAGAACTCCTCAGGGTTAATTTAAAAGATGTCAAAGCCACAGTAATGGTTTCCACAGTGGAAAAACTGCACGAGTCTTTCCTTTGCTTTCCATGATCACTGAAATTTGGAGGGAAGTTGTTTAAGATCCACAGGCCAAAGTCATAATGATCTTCCAGTAGAGTTGTTATGAGGAGCAAATAGGTAACAGCTACAAGGCATCTAACGTGCTTACTCCTGGGACTTCCGCTCTGAGAGCAAGCATCCAGGTGTGTTGCGGCTAAGGTAGTTTACAGGTGTTGATGCTGGATTGACATCCAAGAAGGTCCTAGTTAACACCTTTTGATGCTGTTTGTGTTTTTTTGTTTTTGCTTTTATTTTGTTTTGCTTTTCTACATTCTTATCTAACCCAACAACTGGGATTTTTTTTCTTTTTTTCAGTACTGAAGATTGAACCTAGAGTATCCTGTATGTAAGGCAAGTGTTTTACTTTTGATATACAGCCCCAGGCCTTAGGTTGTTTAGTGAAAACAATCTAAAGAAGATAAAAATAATACACGTCATGTGTCGTCATTTGTGTTCCACCCATGGATCACTTGAAGGGAAGCCTAGGGAACATTTAAGGTTGCAAACTTCAGCCCAACAGTCCTGAAGATTCTTCACCCATCTTGACAAATACATTTTAAAGAAAGAAGTAGAAATAATTAATTTTCTATGGTGTTTTGTCTGTTTATGATATTATATGTATTGTTTAGGTGTCAGAAAAAGGGATTTTCTTTATAGTCTAATAATATGTCTTCAAATGTAGTAATTAGAATTGTTTAAACAGACACAGGCATATCTGTTTTGAATGCAAGAAGTATTTGAATCCTGTGATTGAATTGGTTTTAAAATTTTTTAATCACATATTTGAAGTCCTGAGTACACCCTGGGCATTTACTTGCTTTATGAAAAGTCAGGCTATAAATGACATGTTTCTGCTCCTCACATAACTTTCACCTTCCATCCCACACATGATTCGTGAAATTTTGCAATTACCTAAAAAATATCAATACTATGTTACAAAAGGTACTTAAATATAAATGAGAAAGATAGATGTTTGTCTTCTTAGATACTGATATCAAATAAAGGATGGAATGTCTTTATTTAAAACCAACCCTTCATCCCCCACCCCCCACAAACAGAACCAGTAAACATCAGTGTGGAGAAAGGCTTCCTTTAACTCTGTTATTCAGTTCAAACGTGTGTTAGGAAAAGGTCTGTTCTGCATATAAAATATACAACAAAAAGGGAATAGTGAATAGAAAAATAAAATATGTAGAGGAGACAAAGATTCTGCACACATAGCTTTAAAACTCCAACAGGCAACAGTTTTCAGGAGACTATACATTCGATCACTGAAACATAAATCCCTACAGAGTAATATTACAACACTATAATTTGCCGTAAGAGACTCACCCATTGCAATGAACTCACCAGTCTTTACCACATTAACGTTGGCCTTTAACAGTCCAGAGGAAATGGGGTTAAGATTTCACATAAGTATTTTTGCAGCCGAGACTTTTCTGCATTGCAGTGGAATACCTACCAACACCCAGTCAGTTCACCAGGAGCAAACTCACCACCTTTGTCTCTCACACAGTAGCAGGGTCATAGATGGAAAAGGGCTCTGTTCGGAAGACATTATAGAGCTGGAGATCATTTTAAAAATCTGAAGTAGTGAATAAAAAGTAATGAAAGAAAAGAATCTGGCTTCCTTTCTTCATTACAACATTATAGTAAAAAAAAATTAACATGCTTTAGTGAGGAAACCAACCCTTCACTTGCTACAGGACTGAATATAGAATAAGAAAAAAAAAACCCCGTGTTTTTGGCTGTAGCTTTAGTAAACAACAAATGAAGAAAAATCTGGTCTTCAAGAGGTCTGGAAACTCAGAACACAGACCTTGTCACATGGACAGTGCCTCCATTCTGCCACAAGACTTAGCAATGAGTATCTGAGCCCTATTCTGGTGGAAAGAGAAGTTCCAGCATCAAAACAAGATAATGAAACCACCGACTGACAAAGAACAGTTAATTCTCCTGAATAATAATGACATCATGTTTGCATATAAGACAGCGTTTGCGTTATTGCTCTACTTAGAATAATAATACAGTAAGGAACCCATAACAGACTGCACGTTAAAAACTTAAGGTTCTTTGGTGAAGAATGAAAGAAAACAGTATTTGAGCTTTAAAGAAAAATATCTTATCCATGATTTTTCTTTTATCTATTGATCCGTTGGATCCTCTCACAGAGCAGGGAGAGGTACTGAGTGAGTTTCACCATGGCAACAATTGCCACGCCCCCAGCCATCATACACGTGGGCCAGAAGAGAGAATGGAACAGCACATTGGAGCTGTAGAGTTTGGTCAGGATGACACTCTTCTGGTTTCCTTCTGGGTCAGAATAGCAGGGGAAGTGTTGGTGTCTCCTGAAGTTCTCCATGACGACACTCACCAGGGACATAGACTCTTCAAAGTTGTTTCCACACTTAGGAATATAGGAGCACTGTGAAGAGCAAGGTGGAGAGTCACCAAGAGAGCTAGGAGGATAGTAGTCGACCTAGCTTTATCTGCGAGACAGTCCTGGTGGTTCACTTCTATCTATTTAAACTAATGCCCCTCAAGACCAGAGAGGTCACATACTGATGAAAGCGATATTTTGGGATTCCTAGATAAAGTTTGCCTTAGTAACTCATCTATAAATTACTTAGCTGTTGATTAAAATCTGATTATGAATTGTTTGTTTGATATAACAATCTCACATCACATATGTAGAAAATGTAAGTGGTACTTTTTACTATTGCTAAGAGTGGTGGGTCTTAAATCCCTCCTCTCAAACACACTTGTCCAGGGGCTCAGAGGGAAAATCTTCCCGATTTTTGTCTGCTCATATAATATAAGACATTGCTATATTGTACTGTGATGGTTAATCTTTATTGTCAACTTGACTGGATTTAGGGTCACCATGGAAACACACTTGTGGGAATGTCTGTGGCAGTGTTTCCAGAAAGGTCTACCTCAGGAGGCAGTAACATGGAAGGTAGGTGGCATGTGTCCCTTGGCTGGGGTGCCAGACTGAATGAAAAAAATGTGAGCTGAGCGCAACTATCCAGTTCTCTCTGCTTCCTGACTGTGGCTACAATGTGATGAGCCACTTACTCCCTCTGCCCACAACCGAAGGTGCCTCCCCTAACTGTGACCCACACTGTGACCCCAGGCTGCAGGTCCACCCTTCCTTAGGTCACTTTTGTCAGGAATTTTGTCACAACAAAAGGAAACATAATTAACACAATGCCAGTATAAAAGAGTAATTTATGAAAATATATTTGTTTTGACTACATGATATTCAACCAAGCTACCTTGGGCATCTTGTTACTATTATAAAAAAGCAAAACAAAACAAAAACCCCAAATCAAATCAAAACAAACAACCAAAAGCCAGCTACAGCTTTGGTGGATCTTGGAGAATTCAGAGAGGCTGAGCAGGGAGGCCTGTGAGGAAAGGGAGGGCCTCCGCTTGCAGAGCACCTTCCTGCCAGCAGGATGGCAACAGAGTGCACTTTCTGGCCTGAGGACCCAACGCTGTTTTGATTGACTCATCTCACAGAGATCTCTTGTGTTCTGTCCCTTCTATCTCTCTCCCTCTTTTTCTTTCCACACGGTCATACGAGGTGGCTTGTGGGTCGTACATGTGCATTGGTATGAGATTTGGAGTGGGACCCTGAAATCTGGGAGAGATTTCCATCTATAAATCTCACAGGGAGAAAATTACAAACAAGTTAAGTTTCAGCTAGTGGAGCCTTGTCTCTCTGGAACAATTTTTTTCTCTGGCTTATCAGCAGCACCAGTAACTTGTGTAGCTGTAACCATGGGGTTTTTGAGGTTTCTAAATAGCAGAAGTTTCTCTGATTAGTTAAGAATGGAAGATGAGAATGCTGGCAGTGCTCTGGCAGAGGATGAGCTCTGAATGTAGCCCAGTGCCTTCTATTCTGACTCAGAACTCTGAGTGTGTGCACGAGCAAGTGCAAGTACACATGATTTTTTTTGTAACTCGATTGCCTGCTTCTCAAGCACGAACTTTGTAGATGACAGCACCATGTCACAATGGCGTGAAAAGAACGAGCACACCTCTCACCGTGCAGAGATGGTGTCAACACACTTTAAAACGTGACTAGCTGTGAGTCAATGCCCATTCACTGACATGCATAAACCCAGTAGAGTGCTGGACTCCGCCTGGGGCTGAGGTGGAGAAGAAGGCTGGGAGTAACTCCAGAGAAAGTGATAATTCAGGGTGACAATGGGCCAGGGGCTTCACGGGCTAAGGGTTTGGCCAGAGGGATGGTACCTTTCAGGCGCTCATGGGACTCTCTGTTCATCGTAAAGATGTTCATGCAGATCAGGGCTTTAATAGTTTTAGGAAATGTTTCTTGAAGCAAACAATTTTAACAACAAAACAAAGCAAACACAGATAAGCCTTCTATAGCTGGAAACAGGCAGAGCCAATCTGTATTATAGAGGCATTGGGTCTTGGTATGTTTTTGTGCTTACATGGAAGTACTTTCAGTGTCTAACAGAGCTAAGTTACTGAAATGATCTCAATAAAATATGGCATGCCATTAAAAAATGGAGCTTTTCTTTATTTTCTTCTGCTATGGTGAATCAATTCAACTTAATTTTTTTTTTTAAAGAAACATCAGCCAGGCAAATGACAATAATTCTGTCACTAGGTAAGATTCTTCCAAACAAAACAAGATATAAGGTACCTCTGAGACCATCTGGCAAAGTTGTAATACAGGAGCTTCTTATTAAAGTTTAAAGCTGACAGGGCCTGAGAGGTGTGGGTGTGGTCTGACTGCACTCCGCACATGCTCACCCTCAGGCACTGTGTGCCAGGGGCACACACGGGGGCAACACGCAGATACTAGTGGCGAGAGTCTGGGGTGCTCTGAGCCCACCCGATGTGGTTATCTGCCCCTTTCTGTTTCTGCCCATGAAAACTCTACCATATGTCAGATCTTCATTTCTTTTTATTGTCGACAGATCCCTTATGATAATGAATGAATGAGGTCGTATAACAAGTTCCTGACTTGAGTTCATGTGGTCCAGTGGCTATAGGCACGTGGCCCTCAGAACCAATTTCATCTCTGTAATGAGGTTAATGGAGACTTCCCAGCAGCTATCTTTCAGAATTAGATGATGAATATGCATAAGGCCTCCATAAATTTTTATTAGCACATTTTCCTACTAGAATATCACATTTTCCCACATGCTCTTCTAAAGTCTTTAATCGAGTGCTACATACTAAGTTACAGAAGTTCTAAAGAGGGCTGAACAGTGGGGTTCTGACAGGGTCAGCTCGCCTCGTGGCCTTTGGAGATGTGCAGTGAACCAGATTCTACCTTAGGATGTGGGTGTTTACTTCTGTTGCTCCAGCTTTAGTCCTGTGTATTCTCCGGAAGTGAGTATGGATTCAAAGCAAAGATTTAGTTATTGCGCTGTAACCAGATTCTTGCTACAGAAGTGGGTATAACAAGGAACGATGACTTAATTATCACATGCCTTCATCATGTATTTGCTGGGTAATTTTATGTGAGTGGTCGAGAATACACAGAACATGGTTCAATAAATAATATCTGACTACTATACAATCTACACTTAATTTAGAAATTATAACATGATCATGAGAATAAAGATCTCATCCTTTTTAGGCAATTATTTTATTTAGTGTGTATGGATGGGATTGGAAAGATTTAACTTTTAAACTGTGAATGATATTTAACAGAAAGATAGTGATCAAAGTATGTAAATACTGATACCAGGAGGATGTATTAATTTTCCAGATTGTCAGTCAGCAGAAAACTGAGGAATCTACTTTGTGTGTGTGTGTGTGTGTGAGTGTGTACATGCACATGTATTTGTATATGTGTTGGTTTGTGCATACATGTGTGTATCCTTGTATGTGGAGGCCAAAGATTGATGTTGTATGTCTTTCTAATAATTTTCTACAATTTTTTTTCGGTACCAGGGTCTCTCATAGAACATGGAACTCACTGATGGTCTAGACTTGCTGGCTAGCAAGTCCCCGGGATTCTTCTGTCTCCACTTTCCTAGCACTGTCAATACAGATGCACCACGTTTATGTGTCCCGGGGAATCCGGACTCAGGTCCTTGTGCTTGCACGGCAAGCACTTTCCTGACTGAACTGTCTTCCCAACCTTGGTGGTCTCTTATTTTTTTCATTTTATTTATATTTCATATTTTTTCAGATTTTTATGCATTATATTTTTAGCATATTTACTCCCATTCTCCATATCCTACCAGATCCATTCCCTATTCAATATGCATCTAACTTTGACTCCTCATCTCTTTAATTACTTCTCTTATTTTTTGAGATTATAATATAATTACAGCATTTCCCCTACCTTCTTCCCACCCAGCCCTCCCATATACCCCTCCTTGGTCTCTTTCAAATGTATGACCTCTTTTCTCATTAATTACTGTTACATGCATATATGTATGTACAATTATATTCCTAAATACAACCTGCTCAATCTGTGTAGTAATGTTACTTGCATGCATGTTTTCAGGGCTGAGCATATGGTATTGGATAGCCGTGTACTCTTCCCTGGGGGAGACTATTTCTCCCGCTCTCAGCACCCCTTAACTGCCTGTAGTTCTTTATTTAAGGTTGAGGCCCCATAGTCTTTCACCATCCATGTTGGCAAGAATGTTGCTGTCCTTTGTTGCTGTCCTTGTTCAGCTCATTTTTGGACAGCTGTGTTGGGGACTCCATGGATGTAGATTTTGATATTCCTAGGAGGCACAATCTCAAAGCAAACTCGCTGATCCTCTGACTCTTACAATCTTCCTGCCCCGTCTTCTGAGCCTTAGGTGTAGGAATTGTTTGGTAGATCTATCCACTGAGACTGGGATCCACAACTCTTCATTATGATTGGCTGTGGTTTTCTGTAATGGTCTCCATCTGTTGCAAAGTGAAGTTTCCATGATGAGAGATGAGGACTACACTTGTCTGTGGGTTCAAGGACAAGTGTTTAGAGTGCTGTTATGGATGATGCTCCATGATTTCACTAGTTTCCTCCTTGCTGTGTGGATCTTGCGTCCCTTTAGAGAGCTTCTGGTTATCACCCAGGTATGTGTGCCACTACTTCACTCTTAGGGTTATCATGCCTTGCTGGTCATTGTTGCGGCTCATAGTTGGGTAGAACTGTTGGTTATTTCTCTCCTTTGGAAGGTTGCCTGGTGCTTTCTGGTACCAGGCAGCTTAGCCCTCAGGAAGCTTTCAGGTGTATTCTTGCTCGGGGGTCCTTTGTGTCTGAAGTGCATGGAGTTTTCAACAACGCCCTCATTCAACAAAAGTGAAGTCCAATTAGTGCCAGGTATATACTCTTGGATGGTCAGCTGGCCAGAGCCACACCCTTAAAGGGAACTAACTCTCCCTGTCTCGGCAGCTGTCAATCACCTGTACTTCTCTCGGGGGATGGGAACTGCGACCTACTGCCTGACCCCATGTTGGGATTTTGCCTGGTTTGAGCTTTCCCAGGTCTCATGCATGTTGTCTCGAGTGCTGTGAGTTCATATGTGCAGCCATCCTGTTGTATCCAGGAAGGACTTTCCCTGGAGTCACCTGCCACCTCTGGCTCTTACAACCATTTCACTTTCTCTTCTGCAAAGGAGAGGGTGTGATAAAAATATCTCATTTGGGGACGAACACTGATGAGATTTGAGAGATGTGCTGATCTGTGGATAAATCATTAGGAGTTGGTTTAACAGTCTCTTCTCCCCACTCCAACCCCTTTTCTTAAGATTCATTCTTGACTCTTTTATCTGCAAGTTCAGCTACACAGCAGAAGGGGACATTGGAATTCATGCTACTTACTTTGTGGGTGCTGAGAATTGAACTCAGAACCTCTGGAAGAGCAGTCAGTGCTTTTAACCACTGAGCCATCTCACCAGCCCATAACAGACTTTTCTTAATGTGGAGTTTTGTTAATAAAACTGGCTTCTTTCCCTAGTCCCTCTGATTTCTGAATGGCAGAAACTTCTCATTAGTAATAAAAATCACAGAGGACATCCCTGGCATAACCTTCTTCTCCTTGCTGTGGAAACTTGATCTTTAGCATCTCCTGGTTGGTTGGTTCTTCCCTTATGTGGTCAATGAAGATCCAGCAGTCACATCTTCTCTCCAGTTCTTTGGAATACAACTGAATTTTCCTTCCACTTCCAGGACCTTCTATGTCAACAGAGTTATTTCCATTCTCATGATAGACAGGAAGTTAAAAAAAAACCCTACCTGTCGTGTTTCTAGATATGCTTCACTAGGCACATGCGAAGCAAAGAGACAGGCCGTCATCCTCGAGATGAAAGATGGGACCAGCAACAGGGGCAGGATCTGCCTGAATAACCTCACTGTCTACCTCTGCTTTTTTTTTGCAGTGATGGGGAGGCACCATCAGTTCCTTGGGACTTCAAGGGAGTCTTGTGTTTTATTTGTTATTTTATAAGACAGGAGCTATTGTATTTCAAGAAGAGGTTAGATGTTTAGTGAAATCCAGATACTTATTGAGTCCAATAAATATGGGGCAAATATAGAAGGTGGCAATATACAGGTGTCAAAAACATAAACAATGCAAGACAGATGTTAGAAAGAGAATACAGCAAGGGTGGGTTGGTGAGATGGGAGAGGAGATTGCCTAAAGCCTTTCTGAAAAGATGGACCATAGCAGAGGCACGTCAGAATATTGGTCTAAAAAGCTCATCAGCTCCCAGGGTACCTTAGTCCATGTGTTCTGAGTTAAACAAACAAAATCACTCATGTGAACACAAATGACCTTGGTTTTGAAGTCAGGAAGCCTTGTGTTATTCGGGACTTTTGAGTTCCACACACTTGTGAGGGACAGAGGTATTGAGACCATAAACCGGGACTGGTCCCATGTAGGCTCCCTAGTTATTGGTCCAGAGTCTGTGAGCTCCCAAGGACTCAGGTCAGCTGTAGGTTCCACCTTCATGACCTTGAACCCTGACTTTTACAGTCCCACCTTCCTCTCTGACACTGAGGGTATTTTTGTCTCCTTTGCCAGAGGTATCTGGAATACTCCTCATGCTGAATAGAAATGGTCAGATCGTCTTCCAACATGGAGATGGTTATTTTCTCAGAACTGTATTACTGACTAAAAACAGAGGCGGCCCATGCAGAGTATGAAGAGCTAGGTCAGGGATACCCTGGATAGTGTTCAGTGCCTGTCCCACGAATCTGCTAACTGTGGCTGGGGCCTGAGAGCCTCTGTGCTTTTATGGTATTTTTGAGGGCCCAGAAGCACTGTGGCCAAAAATTATCTCTCTTCTCTGTGGTGCTCTGAATGTATGCTTCCGGGAGGGATACTCCAACTGTAGTTCCAGGTTTGACTACCTCAGTTTAAGCAACTACAAGGTAGTAGTGTTGAAGAAGTGGTGTCCACAAGCACCTGTCAGAAGCGAGTGGAAACACTGGAAGAAAACAACATCAACTTAGGCTGAAAGAGATTTTTGTAAAAAAAAGAACTTTGAAGAGGTTGGGGAGATGGAGATGGCTCAGTGGTTAAGTTATCTACTGCCCTTGTAGAACATCCGAGTTTGGTTCCCAGGGCTTGAGTATAGGATGGCTCACAATAACCTATAACTCAAGCTTCAAGGTACCCAACACCCTTTTCTGGCTTCTATCCATGCTATACCTATACACACACGCCACCATCCACATATATATAAATATTAAAATATTTATTAAAAACTTTGAAAATACGTGTCCTGAAAAGTAATGAACTGCTCAGATAAGACAACGTAAACACCTGAAACGGAACAGGGCCGCAGCTATTAAAGTCATTACACAGGCACAAGCATTCCAAGGACAGGAAGTAGACTATGATAAGAAACTAGAAACAACCAAAGAAGACCCAATGAGTACTCTAGAACTGAAAATACAGCGGGAGGAGTGTGAAGGCCTGTCTGCTTTTGCCTGCCGTGTTGTTTGCTCGCTCACAGCCCTTGATGCCAGGGACATACAGAGCTGTGGCTTATGGTGGACTCAAGTTTGAATGCAGACAAAGAGGAGTAGAATTTATCAATAAACCTGGAATCTAGCTTTATCACAGCTACTGGAGCATGAGGGGAAATAGGAGTACTGGCGTAATACTCATTTAGATAAAGTACATGCATCTTACCCTTTATTTATTGGTATTGGTGAAAAAATGTTGATTGGTCCTGAATATGAATTTATTGCAAGTATGAATATTGGAAGTTGGTGCAAAGAAGGAAAATTATAATATTCAAAATGACACTTGTGTTGGCAACTGTTCTCATTACATTCAGCTTGTTTGGGACAATTCCTTCAAAGCCACTGCGCTGTTACTCCACGCTCAAGAACGGGACATATTAGACACGCAGCCCTTTTCATATGCAATTGTGCACCAGGGGCCAACACAACAAGCACCTAGATTTGCTGAAGAAGAAAGCAAAGGAGTTTGGCCTGAGCTCCTGAAGTCACAGACCGAGCAAATGGTGAAGAGTCCTCAGAGTCTGGATTGGGTTTCTTCTTGATTGCCATGCCCGTTGCCTCCACAGTTACCAGTCTGGGAGCTGGGGTGGAATGCATTATCATGGCCAAGCCCCATATTACCAGTTTCAGGATTCATCTTGGGAAGTGCCCCGCCCACTTGTGTGTGGTTACTGTGCTTACTTTATTTTCACCGAGGACGGCATGTTTGTGCTTGTGTTATGATAGTTTTCATAGTATACTCAAGTCCTAGATGTCTTACTGGGAAAACAGATGCTATTTGACAGTAAAAGATTTTCAATAGAGGAGGAAATGAAAACTGGGGATGAAAAATGGAGATGAAGGAGAGAAAGCAGAAAGAAGAGGAAGAAGAGGTACATTAAGGGGAGGAAGACAGCAAGGCTAGGGAGAAGGTGACTCAACAGAAGCCCAAAGCCCAAAGCAGAAAAACAGCAAACAAAACATTGAAAAATAGTATGCTGAACTTTAGGAAGAAAATAGACAAATCTCGACTGTAGTAGCTTGTTTGTTTGTTTGTTTGTTTTCTATAGTTACTTACCAAATTTAATTTGGAAGACAGAAACAGTAAGAATATGACACTTGCATTTTACAGAAAACAGTTAGCTCTTAATGACACACAGAGAGAATAAATAATAGGAGCAACATCAGCAACAAAAAGTTGGCTTAAGATTTTATTATGGTGCCTGATAAAAGAAGGAATATTTATATTTCCATCTCTCTGTGTAGACATTTTATATGCATTAATAAGTATCAGAAGTATTAATTTAAATGAAACTGTCCATGTACGGTGCTTAGGACCAATCCAAGTTTAGAATAGCCATTTGATATATACTAGCTTGTTTTTATTATTGCTATTGTAGTTATTGCTAATAATTGCATTTTCCATGTGATATCAAAACATCAAATGCTGTTTATATTTTACATACATTTGTGGAAGATTTTACTTGATACTTGCTCCTCCTGTTAGAAGATAAGCATATACTTTATATTTCATGGTCTGTAATTCATCAGAGACTTTCTGCAATTTTTGTTAATGCAGCTCCAATAATTGCAAAAATAATTCATTTTAAATGAGCACTATAGCTGCTTTTAAATTTATATGACAAAATACATTTCAAGTTATTACTGATAGTTACTCACCATGTTTTGTAGAAGTTCACACATTTATGGGAAAAATAAGTTTACATTAGC
Organism: Bramus lutescens; assembly: GCA_001685075.1. Classification (NCBI taxonomy): domain Eukaryota; kingdom Metazoa; phylum Chordata; class Mammalia; order Rodentia; family Cricetidae; genus Bramus; species Bramus lutescens. The sequence goes on from LOEQ01003855.1 coordinate 246,163, forward strand.
ATGGTGGGTCATACTATTTAATGAATAAAATTTTAGCATCGGAAAAAGAAAACGTAGTAAGAAAAATTCAGAACTTAGTGGATGAGTCTGGCAATAAACTTTGTGGAACTGAGAAAATAATTTCTGAAAGGTATAAATCCCTAATGAAGTGATGCAAGAGGAAAAGAGAGAGAAAAAAGAGGGAGAAATGGAGCAGATTCAGTGAGGAAGTCCAGCATCCGGCCACCTGGAGTCCCAGAAGGGAAAGAGGGAGCAAGGGAGAGGTGACACAATGTTTAATGAGAGAGCCTGGTAATGCTCTGGAAGAGTAAGTGTAAAGGAAGGGGAAGAACTCTGTGAATGCTTGGAAGTCTGAATAGGGTAACTTCTCACTTGGGAGTGTGATAAACTGTAGAAAATCACAGGAAATGAGCTTTAAACAGGCGAGGCTGCCTCACAGATGCAGCAGTGACACTGAGGGCTGTGTGATGAACAGCATCATTGCTCATCAAGAGACAGACAATGGAACAAAGGAACGGCCGACCTAGAGATGTATGCTCAGCGGATGCGTCCTCCAAGAAGCAAAGCTCGGGAGAAATGCTTTCAGGACAACACAAACCAAGGAAATTCTCCACACCAGACACTGTTCTCGCATCGTCTCTAATGAGAGATTGTTTTTCAGGCTGTGGAAAAATGGCTGCAGATGGGAAAGTGGAATAAAAGGCTGAACACAATGAAAATGCAGAGTTGTGGGCCCATGGAAGTCCATATTACTGCACACAACTTCAACAATCTGTGCCGAAGTCTAGGTAAACAGAGAATGGTAATAATGTCATACAAATGAGCTCAAAACTGCCACAGTAGTCTTTGGGCTAAACTTTGGCGCTATAGGAGCAGATTAGTTTAGTTTCCAGGAGAGGAAATGGGTCCTGCAAGTGACCCCATGAAGAAGGGTAGCCTTTCACAGAACAGACTGAGCCAGTTGCCGTCCTTTCAAAAACACCTACAAACAAGAAACGAATGTGAAGAGACCCACAAACTCGACCCCTACATAAAGGTTAGTTTCAGGAAGACTGATGGTGTATGGGGAAGAAATAACAGCAATCCTTAATTAAGGAAAATGGCTAGGTTAAACAAAAGGTTAAGTAAGAACAATAAATAGAAGAACCAAAGTACTAGACAAAATGGAAAAAAAATGACAAGACATGATTACAGTAAAATTGAAATGTCTTCCATACGAAGATGCTCCAGAGAGGGAGGAAATAGTCTTGGGCACATAACTGTTGTTGTTTGAGTCAGGCTCTCACTGGATTGCTCAGGCTGGTCTTGAACTCCTGGGTTCAAATGATCCTCTTGCCTCAGTCTTTGGAGTAGCTAGGACGAAAGGCACATGCCCCCTTGTCTATATTTTTAAACAACCCGACAAGGAATGTGAAAAATGAACAATCCGGGGGAGGAAAGAGAAGAGGAAATTCAGAAGACAGACACTCGAAAAGCCATGCAAACCAGAAGGAGACCTCACCAGATCGACTATAAAGTTATGGTGAGCGTTTGGAACACTAAGAATCCTCTTACTACAGGTGCCTTGGAAAAGCCCTGCCATTATTTTCTGAGCTTTATGACACACATATGTCATGTTATGTGACCCAGGTAGTTTGCCTTCAGATTTACGCCTGACAGAAGTGTGTGGGCTGGTGACTTGGGCTCGGAGAGTTATACACAAGAGCATCTGTGGCAGAGCTATTTACGATTGCCCCGAGCTGTAGAAAACTCAATGTCTGTCAGCTGGAGGGTGGAAAACTAAGCTGACATTCCAAGTGAAATGGAATGATGCCAACCACCATGCTCTGTGAAGGAAGCCAGACAGATGAGTGCAGTCTGTGTGATTCTGTACAGGGAGGCTTAACTTTAAGGAAAGTAAGACAGTGTTATGGATATGTGCTTAGGTGATAAGAACCACAAAGGAAAACACAGAGACAGTTGCTGTGATAGCGCGGGAGGTGGTTATCCAGGAGGAGCAATGCCTGTGGTTATTGGGAGGGTCAGGAAGGGTATTTGGGGGGAAAAGGAAAGTGTCATTTTGTTTCTCTTGTGGTGCTTAATGGGGAGCCCTTGATAATAAATACTTGAGCTATACCTTTTGTATTACACACACATTTCTGTATGGTGTCATGACTCACATTTAAAAACACGATAGTGGGTCAAAGAAACCAAATGGGGCCCATGACCACACAGAGCGCCGACAAGGTCCTGATCCTAAACATGTATCTGGGATTGATAATGGGAACCACAGTCCCTGTTTGTCACCTAAATAATGGAGCCAGAGCCAAAGTGATGGGATACCCAGCTGAGGAAGTGGAAAGAGCCCTTACTGTCTGGTTTTTCTTCAGCTTCTGTGGCTTTCCAGTTCCTCGGAGACCAGAGAGTTTTACAGGTATCCGCTAGCACAAGCCAGCTTTGTTTAGAAATCTGGCTGGCAGGGAGAAAATAGACAGCTGGGAAGGGCTAAGCTTTCCAGGTTTGCAGAGCCTTGTCATGACTACTCTTGTTTCTGCCTACCACAAATGAAAGAACACCAGAAGCAGCATTTTCAAATAACGCTCTCTGGAATACTCATCAAAGAGAGCCCTCAGAGATATTTGCAAGAATTCTTTCATGTTGTAACTAAAATGCAAGGTGGGTTTGTTTTACTCCCTTGTGGCAACACTGTTTGCTGCCCATGTGCTAGTATGGAACCCCCAAGCTACTGAAACCCCTGTAAGTGATCACTGAAAGGATGGCTATCGCAATGAAATTTTTTTTACAAGAACGATTAGCATTCATGAGGCTCACTTGCTTCCTGGAAATGAGCACCCATGGTGCTACTGGAGGCCAGAATCAGATTGTCTTGGCTTATTCAAGAATATTCTGGGTATCTAAGCGGCTACTATAAAACCCAAACCTAATATACATATCACTTGAAGTTGACATGGCAGATTGGTTCAACTAAAACATTTACTGGCCATCACAGTCCTTCATAGACCTTATAAATATAAACATTTTTGGGACAGGATCTTGCTATGTGGTTTTGGCTTGCCTTGTATTTGTTTAGTAACCCAGGTAGGCCTTGAACTTGTGCCAATCCTCCTGCTTTTGTTTCTTGAGTGTGGGATTATAGGCTTGAAACCACCATGCCTAACATCAAAGCAAATTTTATGTACAGCTTCAATATACAATGATATTTATTAAGCACCTATCCATGCAGACTTTAATACATTAGTATGGTGTTTTGAATGAGAAACATCTTCCATAAACTCAGTTATTTGAATACTTGGTCCCTAGTTGATGGCATTATTTGGGAAGATTATGAGGAGGTGGAGTCTGGATGAAGGAAATGTGTTGTGTGTTTGTGTGTGTGGGGGAGGACAGGATTTGGGAGCTGATAGCCTCATCTCATTTCCTTTTCTTGTCTCTCAACTCTTGCTGACTTACCTCTCTGCCACGATGAAACCATTCAGCAAAATAAACCGTCTTCCTTCAATTGCCCTTGTTCATGGTATTTTGTTATAGCATCAGAAAAGTGACTAATATGAGCAGTATTACAAATTAGGCCTCTATGAATATAACATATGTAAAGAAAGAATATGCATGCACACATGTGCAAACACACACACACACATGCACAGGCACTGTTGACCACATGTCCAATTTCATACTACAATATTCTCTACTCTAATCCTTAATTATAATAATGACCTTGTAAGTGACTGTTTCTTTCCTTTGGAAAAAGCAGGCCAAGGGTCAGGGTAAATTATATACCCAAGGTCACAGAACTAAATGTGGAGAAGAAAAGGCCAGTATTACTTTATGTCTTCCAAGTCATGGTAGGTATTTGGGCATGCAAATCCCTTCTTAAATTCTGTTCTTGCTTTCAAAGACTTAGGTTCTTTATAAAACTATTCTTTCAAACAGAAAAGACAGCTAAATTTGCTCTACCATGAAATGAAGGAACGGCTTGTCCGTAGCTTGTACGGAAAACCAGCATTTCTGTAGACAGATCCAGAGTGAGTTCTGTGAATGGAGCAAGCAGGGCCTACTTCCTGGCATGTTTCCTTTGAAGTACTTGCAAAGGGGAAAGTGAAGAGAGAGGGGAGGTGGGTAAGCTGTGTGGACAGATGCCCGGGTGCAGTGAGCAGGGCTCCTACCTTCTGATTGATTTTCATGGTCTCCTCGGTATGGTAGAGGAGGAACTTCTCCCCGGAGGAAGTCAGGTTCACGTACACCTGCAGGCAAGGGTACTGAGAGAGCTTCCAGCAGTCTGGCCCACAGCTGAAGGAACAGTTAAATGTCTCTGTGATAGACACGTTCAGCAGGGTGCACTGAGCTTCTTCTGTCCACACACTGCAGAGAAAGAGCGAGAATGATTACAGAGCGGGAGGCACTGGGCAGGAGGGTGAGGTTGCAGAGGACTATCTCTTGTCTACTGAACTGCATGGGACTCCCCAAAATCTGTGGTCAATATATCTGGGCAATGTTGTGATTTTGAGCAGACCAGCTTTCGGCATGCTGTGACACACACAGCCCACGCTTTGGTACCCAAGAACTTTCTTGGTGACAACCAATATATTCACTAATATATTAATATTATTCACTAATATTTTAAGCCATTATTTTCTCCTTATTGAATTCACTGGTAAGCATAACAAATGCTTTATTTTTAATTTTATTTCTTGAGGCAGTCTCACCAGGTAGGCAAGAATGGCCTCGGTCTTGCTCTGCAGCCTGGGCTGGCATCAGTGGTGTGATTCTGCTGTCTTAGTCTTCTGAGGGAAAAGATGGCAGCTCGGTGCCACCTGCCTAGTGTAACCTTCGCTTCCCCGTGTGTCTGAATTGCACAGCTTCTTGCTCAGTTTCTTTTTTCCATTCCAAACTCCACCACAGCCTGGTTTGTAGGCAGAAGAGTCTTTATTAAGGTAGTGACTAGGGAAAGGTGGCAAAAAGGCAGAGTGGCTTAGGGTTGGACTTAAATTAGAGGGAGGGCAATACTGTACAACAAACTCATTCAAACATGGTATATAAGATAACGACAACCTTTTGAAGTTGTCAAGAGCAATAGCTGCTTGTAGCCTTTCTCCCAACTGGCAATTTACACAAATTTCTTTCTTTTTTTTTCTCTCAACAACTTTACATATTGGTTATTAATCCCTTTGAAAGGTGAATGAAAAGAGGGCCACAGAAATCAGGTGACATAGTCAAGAACACACAGTTGGTAAGTGGCAGAAACTGTGGCTTTCCCCTGCTCTAAGGCTCTGCTTTATTCTGGCATGGTGTGCACCCCCAGGAAACCAACAGAAGACAAACCCTTCAGTGCAGACAAAGGGCTTGATCAGGTTGCTCAGGGTCATTTTAGCCAGAGAGATTCCAGCTAACCATTGATTGAATTTCGTTTTACAATAACTTGCATTTTGCGATCAAGTTGAGCATTTGCAATTAGGAAGTAACACAGTGGCAATCGATGTGTGCCTCTGGATATGAGCTGTATTGCAGTGAGTAGAAAACACGTGTTCACAATGAATAACAACCTTGCCCTTTGCTGGACACATGTGGATAGCTCCTGTACTTTTGAATGCGCCAGCTGACTAGACTCAGTCTGCTAGACTCAGTCTCCTCTGGTGTCGCAAATTGAATTTCCTGGAACACGAATGGTCAGAATCTGTTTTTATAACCAGAGGGTGGGGTACGCATCCTCTATAGTTCTAAGCGGGTGTGAAAATCTGAAAGAGGCTTTGAACTCAGCAAAGGGCCCCGAGGCAGCACGCTTTCACTGTGGAAGAGAGTGCAGCTGATGGCCATCAGAGAAAGAGCAAGCCAACCAGGAAGGCAAAGAGGAGCAAATTGCTACATTTCAGCTCCACTTGCCTTCGAAGATGAAAGCATTAATTTAGCTAGAGAAACAAGTGGTAGAAAATGGTGTGATTTTCTCTTGAATTGAAACTTCTCATTTCCGTATGAAAGGGTCTTATTTCTTCAAGTCCAACCATTGGCAGACATGCCAAGTTCCAGGGTTCAGGGTCTGGATGGCAGAGGGTGGGACACTGTGGGAATTTATCAGTTGGCTTATGCAGGAGGACATGCTTTTGTTTCATCACCTAGTGGCTTCTCCTTACTCAGTAAAGCCGAGGTAAACATTGAAATGAAAAGGATTCAAACTCTGTTATTCTAAGAGATTAAGTCTCTCAATCTTCACAACACATTAGAATCACTTAGAGAGTTTCAGAATACCTAGTGCTGGATCTGTCTTCAAACCAATCAATTCTGACCTTCTTTGGCTTCAGCATATGAAAGTTCCCAAGGAAACTGGATGATGGAGAAGTTGGGCAGGTTTAAAAAAAGGCCATGACAGACTTAGTGAGTAGCAAGAGTCAGGACTGATTTTGTAGGATGTGGCTTTAGAAGCTTAACTGCCACATGTAGCACACTGAACTGTGTGTGTGTGTATGTGTGTGTGTGTGTGTGCATATGCACTTGTGTGTGGGTGCATTTGCATGCATGTGTGCATGTTCTTGTTTGTATACATGTGTGTGCATGTGTGTACAGATATGCTTGCATGTGGACATACACATGTTTGTGTGTGTGCAGATGCATGTGTATGAGTATGTGTACATGTTCATGTGAATATATTTCTGTGTGTGCTTGTTGAGGCCAGAGGATGATCTCATATGTCATTTCTCAAATGTCATCCACATTGTTTGAGACAGAGCCTCTCGATGGGCTCAAAAATTAGGCTAGACTTACTGGCCAGTGAGCTCCAGGGATTGTCTGTCTCCACCTCTCCAGTGATGGCATTACAAGAGCATGCCACCATGCCTGGGCTTTTTATGTGGGTTCTAGGTTTGGAACTAAGGGTCTCATGATTATGCGGCAAGATTGCTTACGGAAAGGCATCTCCTAAGTCCCTGTGTCACATCCTCTGGTCCTTGGTGTCTCTGCAATGACGAGACTACCCATATTTCCCTTATGGAGTAGTTATGAGCAAGATATGAGCACTATGTGGAAGGTGGGCCAGCTCATAGCAGACAATTTGCATATAGCCTCCAATTATTATTATTATTGTTATAAAACATTAGAAAACACTGTGTACCAGGTGCCTATGAAGGTTCTGGAAAGGTGAGAAAGATGATGTCAGGGCTGAATGAGCAATGGGGAACAGAGGAGGAGAGGGCAGTAGATTCCTTGGTGGCCACGGCATTACCTCTGCATGTACGAGCGCAACAGTGTGATCCCCAGCAGGAAGTACATCATGACGGAGCACACCATCATGGCCAGCCCTAGAAGGATAGCCCGGTCCTCTCCAGCCTTCAGTGCTGTCACAGTTTTCCTCTTGTCCAGGAGGTCATGGTCCCTGATTTTCTGGTAGATATTTCTGAGGTTGAAAATAATACAGTCTTACATGAGACTCACAGTTCTATTGTATGTCCCTCGAGGGAGGTTACCTTCCTGCCCCTGCATTCCTAAGGTGCAGGACCTGTAGGAATGCTCCAAACACACCTGAGGGAAGTTGAGTCTCAGCACAACCCCTGGCACTTAACACATCACATGCACACACATGTACACCACACACACACACTCTCTACATGCATAGAAAGAGGAGAACACAGACATACACATGTACCATACCTGAGCAGAAATGATCCCTAATTCTGTATTTTGGGGATTCATGTCTAACTGTAAAGTAATTTTTTTTCTGTCCCATTCTATGAAAGATAGCAATTCCCTTAACTCTCAAAAAATGTCTTGGGTTTGTTAACTTCATATTAATGAAGTTGATCAGTATTGATATATAATTTCTGAATCTACTTATCTCTCTCTCTCTCTCTCTCTCTCTCTCTGTGTGTGTGTAAATATCACTTTATTCTGCTTATTCTTGCCACAAGAGGCCTAGAATGACAGACATTTTCTCATGACTTCCCAGCTCAAATCCAGGGCCTTTAGACTATATGACCACCCCACAAAAACCTTCCATAGACCGGCATCCAGCTGCCCTCTCAGTTCCATGATTCGCTTTTGAGATTTATTTGGAAAGTTTAGGATTTACATCAAAGCTCTTTAAACTTGACCCTGTGTGAACTTGAAGAACAAACTGGTGCCCATTAGCTGTGAAAGGCAGTGGGCGGGTCGACTTTTGAAGCAGGGAGACAGGCTAAGGCTGAGTGGCTTCAAAAACCCACTGGGAAATAATAATAACCTGTTGTTTCTTGGCTAATATCATTTATCACCATGTATTTAACTCTGACGGCTGCCGCTGAGATATGCGCTCAGCAAATGGAAGTCAGCGAGGATGATCTGCACTATTCTAGATTATTAGGCTGCCACACAGCACCGAACATGCCAGTCTGCCATAGAATACAATGGGTGGTGTCAGTTGCTGCTGGAACAAGAAACACATAAAATGATTCGACTGAGTCATCGCAAAACATATTTGGAAAATAAATGTTCTTTGTAAGCTCTAGAATGGGTATGTAAAAGGCAAAATGGTAGTTTCTACATTGCTTGTAGGTGTCTAAGAAATCAGAATATTACACAGCAAAATGAAAGGCTTGAGTGGGAGGAACACAGTCTTGAATCCACTAATAAATGGCTGTTGAATTGATAGATAAATCAAGGAATGTTAATACGACAAAAGAATGAGATTCCAATGAGAAGGTTAGGTTCACACATGTATTGTGAGTGCTGTAACCTCTTGTGTTGGGGACATGGCCCTTATTAAATAAGAGGAAAGACATGAAAATTAGTGTCATCTGAGATTGGAGATCCCTGGTGGATCAATTCAGTGTCTTGGCAATTTCCCCAGCTTCAGGGACCAGGACAGGGATTCAGTGTACATTAGCAAAGACTTCCTGGAAGAGTAATGTCTTGAACAGAACGTTCAAGGTTGATTGCAGTTTAGCAAGTGGGACATAGAGTTGGTGATATTTGGACTGAGGGACCACAGAAGGCAAAGGTGCTTGGAGTTTCACAGTAAGTACCAGGAAGTACTATGCTGATGGCCCTAGGAGGTCACCCACCACAGAAACAGCGTAGCCAGATGAGAAATGTGGTGTCATGAAGGCTTTGAAAGTCATTCTAGAAAGTAGCCTTCCTCCTATAATTAAAGGGAAGCTGTCAACTGTTGATGTAGGCAGAGCTGAGTTTCAGAGTAATGGCTGCTCCTGCAGTGTGGAGATTAGAAACAGGAGGAGTCTTAAATCAGGGAGGGAGGAGCAGGTACTGCGAGGTGGTTCCAGCGGTGTTGGCGGAGGATGATGAGGGCTGCACCTTGGATGAAGTCAGGATAAAGAGAGTGGAGGCACCTTGTGGAGAGACATCCCGAGGATGAGCCCCTCAGGAGGCAGTGGCTGGTCAGTGCAGAGGAGGAGGAGGCAGCTGAGCTGGGTGCTGCAGCGTTGCTGTGTCTGGAGGGGAAGAGTGGGAAGGCCCAACTCTTTTCTGTCCACATCCATTTGGAGAATGGAAGTTATCATTGAGTCAGAGGTTAAGAGCACAGGCTGCTGGTCCAGAGGTCCCGAGTTCAATTCCCAGCAACCATACGGTGGCTCATAACCATCTGTAATGAGATCTAATGTCCTCTTCTGGTGGGCAGATGTACATGCAGATAAGACATTGTATACATAATAAATAAATAAATCTTTAAAAAAAAGAAGTCTTTGGAGGAGACTGGTGAGATGGCTCAGGCTGTCTGTCCCTAAGCCCAATAACCTGAGCTTTTGCCCTGGGTTCCATATGTAGGAGAGGAGAGACACCGGCAAGTTATCTTCTGATCTACACATGAATATATATAATATAATATATATAATAAACAAACATATATAAACTGAAAAAGCCTGGGCTAAAGAGATGGCTCAGTGGCGAAGAGCAATGGCTGTTCTTACAAAGGATCCTGATTCAGTTCCCAGCACCCAAATGAGAGCTCATAACCATCTGTAACTCCAGTCCCTGAGAATCGGACACACTCTTCTGGCCTCTGCAGACATGGGCATGCACATGATGCACAGATATACATGCAGGCAAAACACCTATACACATAAAGTCAAAATAAGTAAATCTAAAACATAAAGTTAAAATAAGTAAATTAGAGCATAAGGCTTTGTAAACAGATGTTAAGTTTTTCCAGTAAAGCTTTGTTTTGCCCCAAGCAATAGTCAGCACACTTAAAAAAAATCAACCTCGATGTCTACATAATTTTTTGGAAATTTCATGTCAAGACTCAGTTTATAATTCTGGAGATGCACAAAGTAGATGGTCTTCCTGGACCGCAATGAGACTCACTGCCCACCTCGTGATCATGTTGACTGGACAGACAGAAGGGGAGCCAGTCAGTTCATGAGGCAGCCTATCCAAGGATCGGTTACTGGAGGCTAAGGCACGAGGGGCCTGAAGGTTCAGTTCATGCTGTGAACAGAGCCTACCTGCTTGAGCAACTTACAGACTCCACAAAGACTCGTTTTAAGCAGAATTAATTTAATATAGTGGATATGGCTATATTTTTCTCCCCTATGTGTTAATGGCACATTTTCATATGTTTCATCATGAAGTATGTTGTCATGAAGATGTTCTTCTCAGCAGTATTTTAAGATTGCCTGATTTTTTTTAAAAAGACTGGGCTTCTGAATCCCTTTATAAATATATTTTAACAAGCATATTCAAGTGCATGTGCATAAATGTTATTCTAAGAAATGTAAAAACAATTTTATATTTCCTCTGGGGCTTGTTTAGTTTATATTGATTTATTTTCAAATCCTTTTTGGGGATTTAGTTAGTCTTAGGTTTACTATTGCTGCAACAAAACATTGTGAGTAAAAGCAAGCTGGGGAGAAAAGGGTTAATTCGGCTTACACTTCCACATCCTAGTACACACTAAAGGAAATCAGGACAGGAACTCAAACAGGGCCGGAACCTGGAGGCAGGAGCTGATGCAGAGGCCAGGGAGGGGTGCTGCTTACTGGCTTGCTCCTCATGCCTTGCTCAGCAGGTTTTTTTATAGACCGGGAACCATCAGTCCAAGGATGGCCCCACCCACAATGGGCTGGATCCTATCGCATCAGTCCCTAATTAAGAAAATGTCCTACAGGCTTGCCTACAGCTGGATCTTATGGAGGCATTTTCTCTATTGAGGTTCTCTCCTTTCAGATATCCCTGACCTGTGTCGAGCTGACATAAAACTAGCCAGCACTGAACACTGTTTTCCTGAGAGTTTGGCTTTGCCAGAATTTTCATCCCAGTTTCACATCACATCTGTTATCACCATCACAGAGTTGCCAGCCTTATCAGCGAACCGGTTTGCTTATTTCCTGTATTCAAAAGCCTAGAGTAATTGATTTGGGTTGGGAATCTTTTTCAAACGTTTTATTTTAAATTACTGTGTGTGTGTGTGTGTG
>LOEQ01003855.1:257610-282374 GCA_001685075.1 Bramus lutescens
GAGAGAGAGAGAGAACAGGTACCAGTGGAGGCAGAGACACAGAATCCCTGGGAGCTTGAGTTACATGCAGTGACCCGGTACAGATGCTGGGAACTGAACACTGCTCCTCAAGAGCAGCAAAAGCTCTCTCTGAGCAATCTCTACAGTCCTGGAGGAAATCTTCTAAGAGCTCTTTGGAGAGTCTCTGATTTATTTAAATGGTTCTTGTTTTGTCCTCATGGAACCATTAAAGAAATGGTTAACTTATGTTTGTTCTGGTCCTGTTTTCCCCAACAGGGAGGCTCTGGGTGAGAACAGCAGGACTCTCTGCAGGGGAGCCTTTGTTTGAGGAGGAGAAATTGACAAAATGTGTAGCCTAGCTGCTGATCTAGAAAGCTGGCCCCAGGGAGCAGAACAGGGAACAGAGACAAGAGGAGAGCTCAGAAAGTGTCTGGACACAGACAAAGACAGCAGAAATGTAGATGAGGCAATGACCGCAGATTCTGAGATACAGGAGACAAGAAAAGGGTCCCTAAATAAGGGTGCCTGTCACCATATTGATCCTTGTTAGTTAGTGTGAACTGTGATCAAACACTGTAGGGTTATAATAACTGTGTTAAAATTTTGATACACAATGAAACTTAATAAATTCACCAAAGTGGTTGATCAGCAAATGGGTTCTTTGTCAAACTGGTTTCAGGTAAATTGGTCCCTGGGGTACTGGATCTCCTGACATCCAGAGGACCACTGGCAGATAGATAACACAGCCTAGGGCTGTGGCTTAAATGTGGAGGAGGTTTGGAAGTCTGCCACTGATGCAAGTTGGAATGGCTTAGGCATCTGTGATGGACTGAACCAAGCCTTGGAAAGGCAAATGACTGAGAAGAGTCTCTGGGAGATGGGGTAGAAGGGTTGAGTGCTGCTGGCGCCAGGAAGAGAAAGGAAGGCTCTTGGTTGGTCAGCTGTGCACAAGCCAGAGAAAAAGATCAGCTTTTGAAGTTCGAGAGGACATTAAAGGCAATGAAACAAGGGTGACAATTAGATTTGCACTTTAGAAACATCATGAATATTGATGAGGCTGGTTGTTAAAGAGCCTTTCACAAGGACTATCATTATGTTGACTGTGGTATTCACTTTTAGTGCAATAATGAAAGAAATGATAACAAAAATAACTAAAGGAATATATATTTGTGTGTATATATGTATGCATGTATGTATGGGTACAGCACAAAGAATTTATGGGCCACAAAATAAAATCAGACAAATAAGAGAGAACTCTGAAATGAACGATATGGAAAACATAGAGAATCCAGTGGGTGTGGCTAAAACATTTTTCAATGCTTATATTAGAGAATAAGAAAGCCCTAAAATCAGTGCACTAAGCATCTAAGGATATTAGGAGCTAAGTGGGACATTCATAAAGAAGGATTAAGGCAGGAAAGGACTATAAGCACCCATAATGCAATAGAAGGTCACTGTAAGAGGGACAATGGATTCAAAGGCTAATGTGCTTCGAAAACTAAAGAAATGAATTTATCTTTGACAAGAGTGACAAAGAAAGTATTTAAAGTTTGGGTAAACATGAAAAATTAAAAACCATAGTTGTGGGTACTGGATGCTTTAGAAAGGGAACAGTTAAACAACTTTGCAGTGGTACATTTGGAAACGCCGAGGTATTAAACTTATTGAAATATACAGTAAGGCTTTGCAAATATATAACTTACTGAAACCAACTCATAAACAGCCAGAAGGCTTAAATTATTCTAAAGCATTGAAATTTGAAATAGCTAAAGGTTTTGAATAATTCAAAGTATTTTGGTCATGGAAATAAAAAGATACAGCAGCTTACAGTTGAGCTCATCCCCGAGTATAGAAAATGAATGCCGGCCAGCCTGGCTATAAGATTGGAAAGTTCTGAGACCAAAACCAGTGAGAGCCACATGTGATGGAAAACTACAGGCCAGCCTCAATTGTTACCACAAATTTAAAATCTAAAAGAACTTAGTTCACCAAAGCTAGCCATATTTTAAAAATTGAAGTCTACCATGAAAAGCTATTACTGTTAGGGCTTAGAAATATAACTTTGGTCATCATTATGTTTTTATTAATATATGGAAAGCATTATAAACTGCTAATGTGATCATGTAACTTAGAAATATATTAACATCCATTCATAGTAAAAGGTATTATCGAATTAGAAATAGATTCATTTCCAATGTAATAAAAGGGAGAGAAAAACTACCTGTATTGTAGTTGATACAATTATCTAATGTTGACGTGTTAAAAGGCTCACTTAATGAGTCAGACTGAAAATGTCTACCATCACCAGTTTTAATTTACTGAAGCACAAGCTAACATAATTGGGCAAGAGTAACAAAGGAATGTAATATTCACAAATACAGAATAAAATCAGCGAATTCTTTACCACTCAACCAGTTATGAAGAAAATACAAAAGAATGATCAGATAAATCATTGCTAAAGTTTAGCAGGGGGTTAGTGAGAGGGCCTAGCAGGTTAAAGGGGCTTGCCACCAACTCTGACCCTGCCAATCTGAAGTCAAGCTCCAATAGGTGTGGTGGAAGGAGAGCACCCGCCCCTATTGCTCTCCTCTGATTTCCTCAGATGTAGCATGGTACACACCCCCCACCTCTCTCTGCACACACATGTGCACGCATGCGTGCATACACAGAGAGAGAGAGAGAGAGAGAGAGAGAGAGAGAGAGAGAGGAGAAAGAGAAGAGGAAGAGGAAGAAAAAGAAGGATAGTTTGCAGAGATATCAAACCAAATTTGATAAACAACGCACCCTAATCTTTCCATCTATCAGCAGAAAAGTAAAATGTATTTGAACATGAAGGAAGTGCAGCGGACTTCCTGAAGGAGATAATGTGCAGTTCTCCTTGGACTAGGTGGTTGTAGGTGAAAGAAACAGAACTCTTTCTCCTGGTTGAGCCAAAGATAATTTAAGAGCAGGGGCCCGGCTGCCCGTGTTTGTTTACCTAACATCTGGGGAAGGATTAGTGCAACAAGGGGCAGGCCTACGTTTTGTCTCGCTCCTACTGGTGCCCTCCTTGGTGGCTTGGGAAGGAGGATCCTCCATCAGTGACCAGACCAGCCAGGCTGAGTCTCCTGCAGTCTCCTACCCTCTTCTTAGTCCCGCTGCTTCTAAGAAATCTATTACTCTTTGCTGGACCACTTCTGTAAGAAGGCTTGTAAGCCTTCAGTGGCTAGCACGGCCCTGTGACACTAGCTGCGGCTTTTTAATGAACTTCCTTCTTTTCCTCTTGTTAATCCATCTTCTGTCTCAGAACCCTGTCGACATTACGATTGCTCTTAAAGACTGCTTTTCCCTTCTTCCTCAAAGGTCAACGAGGGATCCTGTTCAATCAGAAAGAGACTTGGTGACATAGGGACTTCATCACAGACGCACAAATGAGCTTCTCCTTTAAGCTGAACAGTTTTTAACAGTCTTTACTATCACATTGAAAAGTTTGCATGTTATTTAAAAAAAAAGAACAACAACCCAGCTTTTAAACATAATTTTCTCATTTCCTTGCTTTTGCTTGTTTGTTGTTTTGTGTGATTATTGGGTATTCACCCCAAACCAGCCCAGGTCTGACAAACTGATAATTCTAGAGAATTAAAGGAACATATAACTAGGTTGCTTTTATGCATCAGTACAATTCTCTGACACTTAAATTATAGCTTTAATTTTTGTTTTCAAGGATGATTTTGGTAATTATGGGATTTAAAGTAATAAATGCATTTGTGGGACAGGTTGTCAATGTGTATGCCCTTGGCCTACACAGCGAACAGCAGAAATAGCCTAAAGACACAGGGCCAGCCTCTGCTCCAAGCCGGCCTTCCCAGCTGAATGTGTTCAGTTTGTCCATGCCTTTCCTGGACCACATCTCCATCTTTGCTGCCTGGCTGAGCAAGAGCACACAGAAGCCCAGATATAATCAAAGAAAGTAGTGTTCAGTTCATCTATGAGCCGGCTAATTGTGATTATCAGCTTGGTGGTATGTAGAATTCTTGTGGAAATGCGTGTCCAGGAGTGAGGAAAGAGTGTCTGCCTGGGTGCGGGTGGTGCGTGTCCTGCGGGTTAGGGTCCCAGGCTGAGGACAGGAAGAAAGCAAACATGAGGCCGGGAAGCATAGGGAATAGCGCAGCAGCCTGGGACTCCACCTGGCGTGGGCTGTGCATACCTCTCCTTTAACAAGGCATTTGGGAGCCTGAGCCCCTACAGCATGTACTGTGTGCACACAGAAATCTCTGAAAATGGCAACTAGCAACCTGGTGGCAGCCCGTGGCTCCCCCGGTGCATCAGGCTGCATGTATTTATTTTAAATAATGGTTTATATTCTTTCCTTGACGACCACCAAATAGACAATTCCCAACCCATTCATGTATAAAGATAGGAGGGCTGGTCAGGCCTGAACTGGCTTGTGGTGCATGATAATAAGACAAAACTGGTTTCTCCTGTGAACTTTTAGGGAGACTCCCCTACTTAGCATCATATACCTATGGGCCTGAGTAGGAATAAGATTAAAATCAGATGCATCATGGGAAGGACATACATGGCAGAAAATTATTTTGTGATCTAATCTACCGATCAAAAGAGAGAACCACTCTCACCACACTTCTTAGTAACAGGCATCTCCTCCTCTTCAACTAGGTAAACGGAAGCCACAGCCAGGAGTCAGGGCCTCTGAGCACTCCGTCAGGCATGTGGTCTCCTGCTCACTCACAATGCTCTTATTTCTGATCCACACCGTTGTTTTGCTTTGGAATAAAGCTTCTTTGCTACTTTGCAATCTGTGTGAGTCTTTATTTCAATTCTTTGTATAAAAAGCAAGAACCTGGAAACACTGGGCTTGGACCCCAACAATCAGTAACAAGGGGAGGGTATAACTATTTTTTTTTTAGTTAAAACTTATTTATTTATTATTTATACAACATTCTGTCTGTGTGTATGTCTGCAGGCCAGAAGAGGGCACCAGACCTCATTTGTCTACCAACACTCGGTCGTACACCAACGGCCCTTAACTTGAGTCGACCCTTGGAAGAGCAGGCAATGCTCTTAACCACTGAGCCATCTCTCTAGCCCCTGAGGGTATAACTATTTAAAGACAGATGTAGAGAGTCTGGGGAGACAGTTCAAGGGTAAAGTGCCTTCCATGCCAACATGAGGATCAACACCCACATAAAAATAGCCAGGCACAGTGGCTCAGCCCTGCAAACCTAGCTTTGGGTGTGTAGTGGAGATAGGCAAGCAACTGGCTACCAGTCCAGCCAATAATTGATCTCCAGGTCCAGGGAGAAACTGTACCTCAAAAACTAAGTTGGAGGGGAGGCTGAGGAAGACACCCAGTGACCTCCACACTTGCATGTGTATGTGAGCACATACGCACATACAACACACACACTCACAGAGAGAGAGAGAGAGAGACAGAGAGACAGAGAGACAGAGAGACAGAGAGAGAGAGAAGGGTTATATAATTTTATGAACATATTTACTCACTAAATCCAAAGGAGAAAGGGTTGAGCTGCATAACCATTTAGTTTTGCATCACGTGACCTTGCTCACCTGCCTTCTTTTGCATCCTGTTTGTTCCCTCCTGTCAGCTGTTCCTGCAAGCTCTCTGAAGGCTCTATGAGCCTACCAATGCCCTCTGAAGACTCCATGAACTTACCAACCCCATCTGAAGGTTCTATGAACCTACCAACCCCCTCTGAAGGCTCTCTGAACATTATCAACCCCCCTGAAGACTCCATGAACCTACCAACCCCCCTGAAGATTCCATGAACCAACCCCTCTGAAGACTCCATGAACCTACCAGTCCCCCTCTGAAGGCTCCATGAACCTAACAACCCCTCTGAAGGCTCTATGAACCTACCAACCCCCTCTGAAGGCTCCATGAACCTACCAACCCCCTCTGAAGGCTCTATGAATCTACCACCCCCTCTGAAGACTCTATGAACCTACCAACCCCCTCTGAATGCTCTATGAACCTACCAACCCCCTCTGAAGGCTCCATGAACCTACCAACCCCCTCTGAAGACTCTATGAACCTACCAACCCCCTCTGAAGGCTCCATGAACCTACCAATCCCTTCTGGGCCCTCTCGCAATTCAGCCTTCCTCCTACAGTATTGCTGCCTAGAAATGCCATGTCCATCTCTTGCATCAGTTTCCTCAGTGTCCACTGTGTCCTGGACACAGCACAATGTTCTGGAAATTCACAGACCGTAGAGTGAAGTCTGTCTGGGTAAAGAGGATGGTGAGACTGGGAGTGGGTTCAAGTCCTGACTGGGTGTCTTCAGGCAGTGCTGTGGTTGGTGAAGGAAAGGGTGGGTGGGCATATGAGTGTGGGAGGTCATTTCTGACAGGGAGCAGTCTTGCGAAGTCGCTGGTTGTGTGTGAGCACGCAGGAGAGAAGGAGGTCAAAGGCCAGAGTGTCTGGAGGCACAGCCCTGTGGTACAAAGGCCCTCCCACATTTTAAGACACGGATTCAGTTTCTATGATGGTCAGTCTCCACAGGATTTAGAACAGCCATGGAAACACACCCCTGGCCTGTGGTGGAGGTATTTTCAGAGAAGTTTAACTGAGCAGGTAATCAAAAGCAACTCGGAGAGGAAGGTGTTTATTTCAGCTTGCAATCCTCAGCTCACATTGTATCACTGAGAGAAGTCAGGGCAGAATTCCAGGCAGGAACCTGGAGGTATGAGCTGCTACAAGGCCGTGGAAGGTACTGCTTACTGGCTTGCTCAGCCTGCTTTCTCACAGCACCCAGGACCACTGCCTGGGGGTGACCCTGCCCACAGTGTGCTGGGTCCTCCCGTATCAATCATTAATCAAGAAAATGGCCCACAGGCTTGCCTGTAGACCAATCTGGTGGGGGCATTTTCTCAGTTGTGGTTCCCTGTTCCCAAATGACTCAAGCATGTGACATAAAACGGGTCGAGTCACTTTGAATGTGGCAGCCCCATCTCAGAGGCTGGGCTCCTGAGTCGCCAGCAAACGAAGCAGGAACATTGTCTCTGCTTGCTGACTACAAGCGCAACCTGACCATCTGCCTCACACTCCTGCCACCATATATCCCCCACCAGGATGGACCGTATTCACCAAGCACACACCACAGTAAACCCTTGCTTATGGTGTTCTCAGGTCACAGCGACAAAGAGGGCAGCCAATGCCATCCTCACTACCCTATGTGCCCATCTATTCTGTGAAGTCTGCCCAGGAGCACCCAGAGTCAAGGGTTTTACCTTTTCTCATCATGTCTGTAGGATGAAGAGGTCCGGCCACTGGTCCATATAAACATCTTAGAGGATGTTGGTCCTTTCCTCACAGTGGAAGTCCTGGGGGAGTGGCAGAGAGACCTGCAGAGGACACATTGGGGTTAATTCTGTCTCTGGGGTTTCGGAACTCTGTGACAACAGCAACAACTCAGAGGTTCAGCTCTCTTGAACAATCCTGGGCTTTTACACTGTGGGGTGCCGGGTCTGTTCCCTGTAGAAACCCCACTGAAGCCTAGCGCCGCCCTCAGAACCTTGCATCCTGTTTTTTATAAGGCCCGTTCCTTCACTGTCCACACCGACAGGCTGTGGAGCCTGTCTTCTGGAATCCTGGTTTTCTCACTGCTGTCAAAATCACAATGCTTCCTTCACAACACAGAATCAGTATGAATTTTGTCTCAAGTGTGATGCACTTTAACAAATTTTAGTTGAGGTTTGGATGCTAAAATTCTACTTCTTTCTCTTCACATTTTTCTTTACTATTCACAGATGGGACATGGTGGTGGTGCAATACTACCCACCCCTTGGTTTTGAGGCAGAGTCTCAGTCTGCAGTCCAGACTGGCCTCAAACTCATGAATCTCCTGTCTCAGCTTCCCAAGTGCTGGTATTGCAGGAAAGCATTGTCCCTAACGTGTGCTGTTGCCAGTGTAGGCAGCAGATCAGCCACATGTGCCCAGCAGCTGTCAACAGACTGACTTCCTGAATATGGAAGAAGGAGACAGCAGGCATGTGGTGTTCTTTGGTTTGGGTTTTGGGAAGGGTTCCCTAGTCTTTAAATGGCACCAAAGTAAACTATTTATCACTATTTTCTACCTTCATTCTCTTTAAGAAAGAAAGATTTCTTCTTCTAGTTTTTCTTTTTTTTTGTCTGTATTTATGTGTGTGTGTGTGTGTGTGTGTGTGTGTGTGTGTATGTGGCACATGTACACTTGAGTGAAGGTGCCCAGAAACCAGAGAAGGCCTCAGATCTCCTGCAGCTAAAGTTACAAGTAGTTGTGAGCTGCCTGATGTGGGTGCTGGAAACCAAACTTGGGTCCTTTCTGTGCCATCTCTCCAGCCCTCTGCTTAGCAATTTTCTAGAGAGACAGAAACACAAAATTTAAACATAACAATCCAACATGAAAGCTAAATGATACTCAATGCATTAAAAGCAAGGAAGGCTGAAAAGTGACCCCTTCGGTGTATATGGTTAATATGAGCAGTGAACGAGAGGCTGGAAATAGTATTAGTGACTGGACTGTGTTCTCTGTTACACGCCTGGTACTCCACACTTCCTCTCTCTATCCTCAAGGCATGAGACCACAGCTATGCATCTATGTTAGGGCCATGCCATGAAAACCAGAAGAGTGGGCAGTGATGGAATTGCAAGATAACCAATGATGCTTTCCACTTCCACCCAGAGCAGGGCTCTATGCCTGAGCTGTGTACACACCCCAGTCCCTGGTTATATTGAGGAAAGGTGAGCCATGCTTCCTTCCTGAGTTCTCATTTTCTCTGCAGTGACCCCTGATTACCCCAGGACTTTGCAAAGCTGAATCAATGGATCTGAGTGAGGCCCAGAACTCTGACTCACTCTGGAGCTCGAGGGTGAGATCAATGCTGAAGATAACACTGAGCAGCAAGGGTTCCCAGGGCTCAGAAGAAAGGGTTGGCTTTTTGTCTGTTTGACCTTGATAAAGTCATATAACCTTTC
The DNA here is from genome assembly GCA_001685075.1 of Bramus lutescens. NCBI lineage: Eukaryota > Metazoa > Chordata > Mammalia > Rodentia > Cricetidae > Bramus > Bramus lutescens. The sequence goes on from LOEQ01003855.1 coordinate 266,586, forward strand.
TGGAGTTGAGTGATATCATAAAATCTGTTTCCAACTCTCCCTGGTATTCGTGGAATTTCGGACAAATTATTTAAGGACCTTCTCAGTTCTATTATTTTGACATTCAGTACAATGAATCTAAGAATATGGTTTGCCGTCACAGGTTGAGTTTATAAGAACAGGCCTGGGGATTGGGCTCTTCTGAAATCGCTGGGTTGACACGAGAGAGAGAGAGAGAGAGAGAGAGAGAGAGAGACCACCACAGAGGTTAGTCACCAGTGGGGATGCAGAGGTCTTTCTTGGTCTTCTAGGATAATGGAAGGATGTGACCCACCTAGACAGATTCCATGCACAGCTGTAGGAAGAGAAGAGACTGAATTTAGGCTAGGTGTGGTACACCTGGAATCCCAACACTGGGGCAGTGGAGGCAGGAGGATCAGGAGTGTAAAACTATCCCACTAGGAGAAATGACATAGAACAGGGACTAAATCCATTCTTTACCTAGGCAGCTTCCAGGAGATCAGGGTGATTCAGTGTGATTGACAGCGTTATATCATAAGAATAGCATTGACTTAAACTTTGCGAAGTTATTTTAGGGTAGGCTTGTAGACTTCACTGGCTCCTCTAGTTAGGTCCTCAAAGGGTTGGGGGTGTAGGAGAGACAAAGATAAGCTGTCCAGTTTGAGGGCAGGTGAAGTGGTAAGTTAGTTAGCATTGCCACGCTATCCCCTACTGGCCAGAAATCCCAAGTGTTCTGAAATAATTCAAAATGAAGGGGCTGCAGTGATCCATTGTCCTCTGGGTACTTTTCTGACTGGGTGTCACTAGAATGCACGTTGGCTATGGTGCTTTAAATTGATGCAGAAAAAGAAGATGAAAGATATGTTTATTTTAATTAACTGTCTGAAACCCACTAGGAGGGACATAGTGGCTGCTGAGGTTATTCCAATAAGCAGATTTGAGTTTGCTATCCCAGTTTTCTTTCATGAAGACAAATCGTTATCTAAAGCCTGCTAAGTTCACAGTTAATTAAAATGAACGGAGTTTCTGTTCTTTAAAGGCCACAGTATACAGACCCTATTTTCAGGCTTCGAAAGAAATGCCCGGAATTCAAACCATGTCAGCAGAAGCTGGCTTCAAGGTATCCTCCCAACTTGGAGATGGCCCTCTTAACCCTTTAGTTAAGGAACCCCGTTGTCCCCATGGAGGGGAGACACAAACAATTCCTTTGAGTTGCCATCAGTGAAGTGGCAGAGGAGCATGAGAAATCTTTATAAAAGTTTGCAATTTTGAATCCTGTGTGAAGTGGCTGTGTTAGACTGTGGGCCAGGGAAGAAGATGGGTCAGATCCACTGCACTGTTGTGTGGTTCTGACAAGAAAAACCTCCTCAGAGTCCTGACTCATGGCTGCAGATGGGTGTGGTTTAAGACCACAGACCCAAGAGGCCTGCATCTGGACAGGGAGACAATGGCTCAGTCAGGAAAGTGCTTGCCCTGTGTCCTGAACTTGGTCCCTGGTATCCATATTAAATCTAGATACGGTGGTGTGGGTTTATAATCCCAGAACTGGGCAATGGAGGTAGGCTGATCCCTGGGACTTGCTGGCCTACTTGGCTAGTTTCAGGCAAACAAGAGGCCCTATCTTAAAAAACAAAGTGGATAGTTCTAGAGGATGACCCTGAAGCTGACCTCTGGTCTTACACGCAAGCATGTACATACACATGCATCGACAGACAAAGGTACACTCCTTAGCCTTCAAAGAAAACAGGGAGTCAGCAAGAATGGGGATGCTTCCCTTGTCTCAGGAACTGGTCGAAGGCCCTTTTCAAGTCCAAGTTCCTCTTCAATGTTTCTGCTGCCTTGATTCAGCTCCTGCCTCCTTCAGCCTCTCTCCCCTACTGGGTAGCCACCTCAGATGTCCCCTTCTATGGAACTTTCTTCAGTGGCCCCGAGGAGCTCTACTCTCCCGACTAAGCAAGGAGTGATGGTCCTGTCTGCACATGCTCCCTCTTCCCTGCTAGGTAAGACATCAGCATCTGCAGTGCGGGTCCATGCCCGCCATGCCAAAAGAACAGTTGGCAGGAAATGGCTCTGCTGCTCTATCAGCTTAAGAGACCATCAGATGGCTGCCTTAACTTTGGCTGCGTGTTCTGACAATGACGGCTGACATCTCCTCAGTCCTTCCCTTAGCTTAGGGTGTTCTGCTGCTTCTCAGTTTTTATTATTTATTTGTTTGTTTGAGACAAACGCTAGCCTTGGACTAGCTATTTACCAGAAGATGACCTTGCACTTCTGATCCTTCTGCCTCTTGAGTGCTAGAATGGCATGTGTGTGCCCTTATAGTTGGCACTTGGGTCCTGGGGATTAACTCAGGGCTTTATGCGTGCTGGACAAGTATGCTAACAACTGAGCTACATCCCAGCCCTGTGAATCTCTTCAAACTGCTGTGTCCTCTCTCCTCTCATTAACTTAGACAGTTTAGATTGCTGCTGTATCATTCAATATGGATCTTTTAGAAAGAGCAGCATGGCCTAAGAAGAAGCTGAGCACGAACAGCAGACACTCCAGCTGTTTGTGTGCCTCTTGGCATCAGCATCACCAATTGTGTGACTTTGCACAAGCCAATTAACAGCTCCGAGTTTCTGTGTAAATATGGAAGGACAAATTCCTGCCACCTGGTGGCTTGGAAGATAAAACAAGATATGCAAGAGGACCTCAAGTATATTTGCATGTGATAGGCAAATACTAAACATTGCTTCCCATCATTTTGCCTCCCCACTACGAAACTTAAAAACAAATGGATGGAAGAAAATCCAATTAAGTTGCTTTGTACCTGAACACGGAACAAATCTTTCCCATCCTATGGTGCTGGTGGCGGTCAGAGCTATTGAGATGGTAAAATCAAAATACATCTTCATTAGCACCAAGTTCTGACACTTGTCCTGAGCAAAAAGACTGGGAAGGTGGTGCCTCTGAGTATGATCATGTGCTGGAGACAGCTTGGGGAACTATTGAAAATTTCTGGGGTTGCAAATAATCTTACCAAGTCAAGTACCAAGGGCACTTACCAAACTTTCAGAGGGCCTGGGGTCAGTTCCCAGCACCTACATTATGTGGCTCACAACCACCTATACCTCCAGATCCAGGGGATCAGATACCCTCTGACCTCTTAGGATAGCCACATGCATGTGGTGAACATAAACTCACCCAGGCACATATACATACAACACAAATATAAATTAAGCTAATAAATCTTAAGAAAAATTTTAGTACTTGGTCTTTCAGGCCCATCCAAACTTTTGACATCCAACATAACATTGTCATCTGCAGTGTTCACACTCAGGATCACACAACCGAGTCACAAGACAGCACACACAAAAAATAATCTCATAATGTCTTCAGTGAATTTATGATTCTCTGTTGGGCCACCCTTACAGCTATCCTGGGGTGTGCATTCCATGTGTGCTGAGGTTGGACATGATTGCTTGGGAGGAGAGCAGGCTCCAGGTTTGGGTCTCTGACATTGCCCCCCCCATTGTGTCCAGATAAATAAATAAATACACGAATAAAGAAGTGAATAAATGAATAAATTCCATGTGCTGGTGCCAGAACAGTATGCTCAGGTGTGGGTGACTTGCAGGAGCCAGTTCACTCCTCTCATATGGGTCCCAATGATTGAACTCAGGTTGTCCTGCGTGGAAGCAAGTGCCTTTGTCCTGTGAGCTATCTCCATGGTTTCTACCCAGGTAATTCTGAGGGTAGCCAGTGTGTGAAACCCTGCTGCAACCTCTTGGGTTCTGAATTTACTTAAGTGAAATCCACTCTAGACACTTCAGCTGCTCTACAAGGGCCACTCTGCACAGTGGCTTCTGGGAGCTAGACCTCCCAGTGCTGGGCCTGGAGGGTACATCTGCAAGTGTGAGTGAGATATGTAGCTGGGGAAGAGCAGAGAGGAAGCAGTTTTAGAATGTCAGTGGCCTGGAGCTATACGTATAGGACACTCTTAATGCACTCTGCTTTATTGAGTGAGCACACAGGAGCCAAGGAAACTATTTAACACATAATTACATGCTTAATCTTGCATAAAATTATCACACTAATGACATCGCAGTGGCAATGCAAAAGGTCACTCTAAGCACAGGCATTTAGGGTTGCTTCTAATGTGTGAGGCTTTGTCTTTGCAGACAGCAAATTATACGTTCTCTCTGTAAGGGTTGAGTTGTTTTGGCTCCAGGGCCTTTGGAGGAGAAGCGAAATGCATGGTAGTAATTTTAGATCAAGTGATTTAGTTTAGAAAACATTATTTATTGGGAGCAATTTTTTAATACTATTGCTGTTTGCCTCCCAAATCAGCTATATACTTTATTTTAGCCCATTTATTTGGGTGTCTACTTGCCAAGCATTTATTAAGGTGTCTTGAATGCCCCAGTCTACTGCCTGCTGTGAGCACCATCACACCAGCCCTGCCCTAAGCACTGTGTTCTTCAAGGAGGAGTCAGAAGACAAAGCAACCTCCGTCCTCTACTGACCTCTGAGCCTCATTTTCCTAGGGGTTGCTGGACCTTCTTAGTGTGTCTCAAATAGTTAGTGTCTCTCCACATTTTATCACACCTCTCAATTTGCTTAATTTTATGTCACTGATTACATTTTTCTTTTCTTTTCTTTTTTTCTTTAGGAGATTGACTTAGTGGCTTAGTGGCCAATCCTATCTTGGTTCTTTCTAGCTGTGTCTTCCATCTCTCTCATGGGTCCCTATTTTCCCCTCTTTCATTCAGTGTGGGCTTCATCTAGAGATCTGGAAGACTAAGAAGTCTTGATGGTACCTTCTAACAGGAATAAGAACTTTCTTCCCTCTTGGTGTCTGGAAGATGGAGCAAATTGCCTCATTTGCTACTTAGATGGATAGTTAATGAGGAGGTAATGGAGAGTTAATGAGGAAACTGAAGGTTGTCTCCTTGACAAGAGCCAGATAAGTGGCAAAGTATTTCCCCTGTGGTTACTGGAAATGGTTTTTCCATAGCTGGGAGACCATTCATGGAGCCTTGGGCCTGGAGGTGGATGGTGACCGCTTGTAATCTCTGCTCTGAGACACACAGAACACGATTGCTCATATAATTATAAGCTTGATTTGTGTTTTGGGAGGATGCCAGCACAGGTTAAATGATGTTCTGTTCTTTACTTGACTCCTATGAGCATCTACTCAGCAGCTCTAGGAGCAGCTTCATTCTGTCCCTGTATGACTGAGACCAAAATGTTTTCTTTCCTTCTGACGCTACCACCTACAAGAGAGGATTGGTTGACCTTCATGTTTTTCTTTAGTTCAGTGTTTAGTTCTTCATCTGGCATGTATGTTGAAGATGTAACCATGCGGCAGGTCCCGAGTCTGCTGTTAGGGATGAATGGATGAACGTAGCTGACGTCACCACACCTCTTTCAGAGTTCTCAGTCCAGAAGAGAGGACAGGTGAAGTTAGACATTGCACTGGATGGTGGAGATGGCCTAGCATGCTCATGAGGAGTGAAATATGTCTAATACACCATTTACAGTCTCAGTATCTTCCAGAAATGGCCCTTTCCAGGTTCAGTGGGAAGAACTCTGAAATTAGTTTCAAGTCAAAGCCCCAGGCCCTTGTACAGTGATTATGTTACCTAAATACATTGTTGAATTCCCTCGGCCTCATTTTCCTCATCAAGAATATGGTAGTAATAACAGACATCAGGCAGGACTGCCACAGCATGATTGAAAGTAATGTCTGGCATTCAGCAGGAACTCAGTAAATGTTAGGTTTTTCCACTTGGAGGAAATGGCAGTTTTTTTACAAACTGGCCATACCAAGCCATTATGTGCGATTCATATCATTTTTAAAAAGTCCTTTTCAGAAGTGGAAAATACATTTCTACATAATCTTAATTAATCCACTATTCCATAATTCATTTCCTAATGAGCTTTTCAAGTGGATAATCACAACTGGTGTTCATTTTCCTTCCGTCTATACTACGTATTTAAAACAGCGTAATTGTTAAACATTTCGCTCTATTGGGCATCACGCATACACAGCTGCTGTAAGAAAACCTGCTCATGACTCATGTGAGCTGCCCAGATTGGCACAAATGACACATTCATGCTGGAACTGTCATTCATTCTGAGTCTGTATTAGCTATGACCACTATTTCAACTAAGAATCAAGGGGCGCAAGTCCAAACAAGAGCTCTTATAGAAAACTGGAGATGACAATGACAGCCATGAAGAATGAGGTGCTTATATAAAACTATGTAACTAATGCATTCATTCAATCCCAACGGGGACTCTTCATAGATCTCTATTTACCAGAGAGAAGACTGACATTCAGAAAAGCAACATTTTCCCGACCACACAGCACAAAGCAGTGTGAGGAAGAGTTTTATTCCAAGACAGTTCTCCTCCAAAGCCAACCCTTTCATCCTGTATGTCTTTGAGAAAGCCACATGCCAAAGCCTGCCTCAAAGAAAGACAAACTGTTTGATGAGTCCTGTGGCTATTTTCTTATTTATTCCCCGAGTTACTACAGTTTTCAGCACATCCAATTTGAGAGAGGATAGTAGGATAACAACAATGACAAAAAACTACTCACAAGAAGTAAAACACTGTGATCAGAATGTGGGTGGGCAGGCCCATGTAGATGCTACTCATAACCATCGCTATGGCCTTAGATGAATTTGGTTTTATTCTATCTCTGTCTTATATTAAATGAGTAGAACAACAATAGGATTTTTCTCATAGAAATTTTGTGATGAATGAGTTAATAATTTGTTACACTCTTGGTGATAGGATGAAAGAATGTTATATGTAATGCATGCATGTAGGTAACTGCATATATGCGACATGAATATCTGCAAACTGTGTGTGAAGGCGGTGTGACATCATGCATGTGAGTTAATGTCTGAATGACATCTGCAATGTCAAAGCATTGTGTATTGTGTTTATACGGAGTGAGTTAAATATATGTTAAATCGATAAGAGAATGGACTTACTTTGAAAAATGACACAGCTTAATATTATGCTCAAGCAATCTGGAATCACTCGGGGAGAGGGAAACTTACCTGAATGAATGCCTCCATGAGATTGGCATGTGTGCACGTCTATGGGGTACTCTCTTGATTACTGGCTGCTGTGGGATGGCCAAGCCCACTGTGGGTAGGGTCTTCCCTGGGTAGGTGGTCTTGGGTTGTATAAAAAACAAATAAACAAACAAAAAAACCCAGGAAAAACAGGCTGAGCGAGCCATGAGGAACAACCAGTTAGCAGCACTCCATCACGACATCTGCTTCAGTTCCTGCCTCCAGGTTCTTGCCTTGAGTTCCTGCCCTGACTACCTGGTGATGGACTGTGAGCTGGAACAAACCCTTTTCGCCCCGAGTTCCTTTTGGTTATGGGTTGACCACAGTAACAGAGACGAAAGCTGAACAAATGTGTTCAGTAGACATTCATGAGTCTGTAAAAATTTTGGTGAACCGATGAGTTTAATTAGGATTACTTATTGGAGCATAGGTAAGGAATCACTTATAGGAGCATGGGCACCTCACTAGAGTGGCTACACCAATGGAGAGACTGTTTCCTCCTCTCCCAGCTACCCTCTACAACCTACAGATCCTCAGGGAGGGTCTCCATAATAGAACAGGAATGGCTCAGTCTGGGAGCTGCCCACAAGACAGGTTCCACAGAACCTGCCCCTTCCCTGGCTCTTCCATCCTTTCTTTTATGAATGTTGTCTTGGTAACAGTGCCTTTTCACAGTAATAGAACAGTACCTAAGACAGGGCATAGACACACATAACAAACCTTAATTTTTTCCAGGAGAAAGGGGTGAAGAAAAAGTAAAGAGAAAGAGAAAGAGAAAGAGTAGCATTGCCTTACTAGGAATTTGTCTGTAACAGAGGCTCTTTTGCTCCTGTTAATCATACATAACATGAGGGGATTCAAAGAGAATAATCAAGGTTTCTCTCATCTGAAAAATACTTTCTTCTTGTTTGGAAAATTGCCACCAAGGTCCGTTCCTATGAGTTACTTGACTTCGAATCTGTCTCTGGTTAAAATATAATTTTTCTATTTTATGTTCTGTTGATTTCTTCAATGAAGTGCTTGGCAATGCTCATGGGAAATCTAGGGAAGTCAAGTGAGGGGAGATTTAGCACCAAATAGGAAGGCAAATAAAAGTCACTGTTGATCTTGCCAAGTGACTTGTTCAGACCTGTGCAAGATAGAGCGGAGCTTGGTCTTGCTGTCAGCCTCCTTTGTTTCTTCCACACAAAGAGGAGCTAAAGACGTGATCCTGGGAAGGTTTAGATGTCACAGTAAGTTAGTGAGAGATACTTAAGGCCAAGGGAGTAGTACATCCTGTGGGTGCCACCTGTCCACCCCAGTGGTCACTGCGTGCTCTGGGATTAAACTTGTCCACAGCCTCATCCAGTAATGCCGCTGACCCTGTTCATATGTGTAAATGATCTGTTCCTAGTGTTCTGGAGCCAGAGTTCTCGGCCTTAGACTGGGTCTATCATGACGGCTCTGTTCCCACCAGACGAACAGAGCCTGCTTTGCTTTGAATGCTCCTGTTGCCTGAGAAGGTGGTGGTGTGGATCTAGGAGATCTTGGAGGGAGAATGGCTGAGTCTGAAATCTATTGCTGCTCCTTTGCTGTCATTGTTACTAACTGGCCAACCCCTCCCAGTGTCAATCTGCATCTATAGGATGGAACTATTCATGTGGCCTTTTACATTTATTGTGAGAGCTATTCTGAGAGGCTGACACTATTTGCAGCTCTTTGTTGTTGTTGTTGATACCTATTTATTTTCAGGCATATGGAAGATTGCGTTTATGTTATAAACACAACTATTCACTTATCCTAACATAGATAACAGGCCAAGTTAATTGATATGCCATTGTCCTGACTGAGGGGATTTTCGAATTCAGAAAATTAACTGATTATTAGCATTTTATTATTGTATTGTAATGTGCATGTGAATTGTGACTGCCTTCAGAGGCCAGAAGAAGGTGTTCAATCCCCTGGAACTGGAGTCACAGACAGTTGTGAACTACCTGACTTGGGTCCCCTGAGAGAGCAGTGTGCTCCCTGAATGGCTTGTTCAGTGTTTGGACGGAAGTTCCATCCCAAGCCCCCTCCCCATAGGAGTTGTCTCAGTCCAGACTCCACCTCCAAGAAATCCTGCTAAATGATGACCCCTCCCCAGAGATGCTCAAGATCACTCCCACAGGGTATTTAAACTGTCTCTCAGAGAACAAACCCATGGTTTTCCAGTCTTCCCTTTCTATCTCCTCTTTGGAGCTGGAAGGCCACCCAGGAGCATTGATGTCCATTAAACATGGGCTTTTTCTAATTCGGTTTGATTTGGTCTGATTTGGATTTTTGCGTCAGTGGAGAGGTTTATCGGGGTGTAAAAATTTTTCATTCAGCAATCTCTCCAGCACAGAATATTAGCATTTACAAACTGAAAGATGTAGCAGAGATATTTTGAACTAGATGCCAATTTTTTTAAAAAATTAAAAAAATACTTATTTGGTTTTTTAAATCTATTTATTTATTTATTATGTATACAGTGTTCTGTCTGTCTGTATGCTTGCAGGCCAGAAGAGGGTACTGGTTCTCATTACAGATGGCTGTGAGCCATCATGTAGTTGCTGGGAATTGAACTTAGGACCTCTGGAAGAGCAGTCAGTGCTCTTAACCTCTGAGTCATCTCTCTAGCCCCCTTATTTGTATTCTTTTGTGATGAATGTTTGTTTGTGGATTTATATAATACACCACATATGGACAGTGCCTGAGGAGATCCAAAAGAAAGAAGCCTACAGACAGCTGTGGTCTGGAATGTGGGTGCTGGGAAGTGAACCTGGGTCCTTTGCAAGAGCATCAAGTGCTCTTAACTGCTGAGCCATCTCTCTAGCCCCAGAGATCCCAATTTTGAGAGGGGATGTTTTGTTTTGTTTGTTTTATTGAATTGCTTCTCTTCCAGTTGTAGATAAAAGGCCATTCAGAAGCAAATCAGTCCAGAGGGAGAAGCATTCTTTTGCAGAGTGTAACAGTGAGACATTTTGGAGCCCAAAGGGCAGTGGGCAGCTGGAGAAAAGGGCATTCTAATTTCCAAGACTATTTAGATGCAGTGTGAGAGGAGACTAAATATAAAAGAAAACGAATGTTTCTTCTTTGATGGTGCCAGGTCAAGGCAAAACCTGCTCAAATGTTTGATTTTATGGTGGCAGACTACTGAGAAATAGCAGATTAGACATTTTATCTTTTTCTTTTTAAATCTGTAGCTTCACAGTTGTCTGAAAGATGCCAATGAGATGATGATTCAGTTAGGAGGGAGTCAGCGAATGATCTAAATGATTGAAAGGATTTGCTTCAAGAGCTCATGTTTCTACATTTTGTAGCATGAAATTCTGGGTTCTGCATTAGGAACTTACTATTCTAGGAGAAAGCACCTAGGAAGGAGAGTGGCTGGGTCTGGGAGAAGAGCCTTGAATTCTGTCTGGACTTGTTCCTCAAGACCTACCCATTTGGGGAGAGGCTCAGGGCATCAGGGAGCAGAAAGTATTGCTTTCACAACTCACTCTCTTTGCTGTGTAACTGGCATTAAATAGTCAACCTCTCTGAATCCCAGTTTCCTTATCTGTGACAATCAAGGCTGCAATGTTTGTCTCCAGTAATTCTGCTTCTGAGAGAGATGTGTTGAGCGTCGGGAAACGGGACTAACAGGAATGAATGTAAATTCTTTCCCCCAAAGGAAGTGAGCTGGTCATTGTGCCCGACATCTGCTGGAAACCAGGACCAGAGAGCAGTCAGGGCACGGAGTTGTTTTCTGAGGAAGATGGACTTGACCCGGCAGGGAGCAGTTCCCGAGACACAGGTTAGAAGGAGCCAGGTGCCAGGAGAAAAAGAGGGAAGCAAGCCAGACAGAAACCAAGAGGCACCCATTCTGTCCGTTCCTCTTGCACTGTCCGTCCGTCCGTCAGGCAGCCTTTTGTCCATATGCCCTCATCACATCTGAGAGAAGCAGTTGATCAACGGTAGTGTGAGAGCCACAGGAGTCATTTGAAAATGCCTAGGAGCTACATTTAGAATACAGAGGAGTGTGGGAGATTAATTCTCGTAGTGTATATTTCATTATATTTAGCCTAATGTTCCCTAAGTATTAACATTTCAACATGTGATAAAATTACTTCTGGCACAAGGTACCCTTTAAGCCAAGGTCTGAAGTTTATTGTGGTTTTACACTTGTAAATACTGCGCTGAAGATTCAGCACATTCAAATCTCAGTGGCTGCTGCCTGGGGCTATTTTAGCCTCTGCAGTCCTGACCGCATCACTTTCAACAACAAGCATAAACTCTCCATTCTCTCCATGTATGCAATAGGTCCTGTATTTTACATGAATCCCATCACCAACCTGATTGTCACCTTCATGAGGTTTAAAAGCATCCTGGAAACAAATCTCTGGGCACGTGTTTGATGGGCTTTCTGGATTAGGTATTGATGTGGGAAGCCCTACCATAAACGGGCTATACCGTTCCATGCCTGGGGTGCTGGACTGAAGGAAAAGCAGGGCAGGTACTTAGTGTCAGCAGGCATCTCTCCTGCCTCCTAACTGTGGATGAGCATGGCCAGCTACAGGATTGCTGACGCCATGACTCCCCCGCCAGGGTGGACTGTACCCTGGAACTGCGAGCCAACGTAAACCCTTCCTTTCCTAAGCTGCTATCTCAGCTGATCTGTCTCAGCTCGAGAAGGCTAATAGCCCTACCAGGTATGTGTTAGTATGCACTCTTGATTTTTGGAAGAGGAGGCTGAGGTTAGGAGGAATTAAGTAGCTTGTTCAAGATCATGCAAGTCTTTTCTTATTAGTCACTTAAAAATTATTATTCTGTCATATGTTATGACTGCGGTCTCCCTTCCCTGCCCTCATCCTCTCCCTCCCACCTCTTCCCCATATACACTTTCCTCTGCCCCCCTTCACAAAAGAGCAGGCCTCCCAGGGACATCAACCAGATATGACATAGTAGGCACATACTCAGTGGGAGGAAAAGAGTCCCACAAACCACAAACAGTCAAAAGAATCAGAGACAGCCTCCGTTCAGATTTTGAAGAGGAAAACCTAGTTAGTATAAAAACACAGGTCAGTTTGACTCCAGCTCCCAAGTTACTTGATAGTCTCCTGACTGGTTGCTTGTTGCCTATCAGGATGGTTTGATACGACTATGCCAAAATAACTACTTCAACTTTTATTATTTATGTTTATTTTATTACCATTACCAAATAACTTACATTGCAGCCATTCTTTGTATGTGTGTGTAGGTGCATGGACATATGTGTGCACATGTGTGTGTATGTATGTGTGTGTGTGTACAGGTGCATGGGCATATATGTGCACATGGAGGCCAGAGACGAACCTTAGGTATTATTTCTAAGACATCATTCATATTATTACTATTATTTTTTATAAAGAGTGTCACTGATTTGGAACTCACTAAGTAGGCTAGACTGGTGGGCCATTGAGCACTAGGGACCNNNNTCTCCCTGTCTCTGCCTCTCTAGTCATCAGACTGCAAGCTTGGGCTACCATGTCTGGCTTTCTCACATGGCTTCTGAGAATGGGACTCAGGCCCTCATGTTTGCAAGGCAAGCACTTTACCAACTGAGTTGTCTACCCCCACTCCAGACCTTCTTAGCCTTCAGCAAACATTAGTCTAAGTTGTTCTTTCATCACATCCACAAGGAACTTTGAACCACTCATGTCATTTTGAGTCTGAACTTAAAAGTATGTGGTTAGGGTCAAGGGTGGAATGAAAAAGGTACCAAATTACTATGGTTTACAGCAGCTTATTACATGTTATAAAGAACCCCAATATAAGCCAATGATTGATGTTTAAGGAGGTGGAAATGTTCTGCTCTGGTTTGATCATTACATACAGAATACTAGTTATTGAATTATCACACTCTATAGATACATAATTATTACATATTAATTTAAAACGTAAGATAACATAAGAAAAAAGACTATTGGGAAAAAGACCCCCAAAAGGAATGAGATTTTATGAGAAAGACATAGTCATAAATGCAGGGCAAGGATTATGCAAGATGAATCATACCAGGTATCAAGTTTCCTGAAAGACTTTCTTGATTATTTCCAGAGGATTTCAAGCCCAGTGTGAAAATGAGGCAAGACAGGCCCACCTGAGAACCAATCAGAACACTTAACCTGGATGGATGTAACCCATGACTTCTCAGTGTTATGTGTGTGTGTGTGTCTGTGTGTGTGTGTGTGCGTGCGTGTGCACATATGTGTTTGAAATGAGTATGCATATCTTGCAGAACACATATCTGGCTTCCAGATGATGTAGCTTTAACTTCACTTTTCTGTATATTGAGCATGTATTTGAGTTGGCTATTAAACCTTGACTACCATACTTTTTTTTAAAGATATAACATTTTTTATTTGTGTGTGTGTCTGTGTGAATGCATGTCACATATATGCAGGACAGAGGATGATGTCAGATGCCCTAGAGTAGGAGTTACAGGTAGCTGTGAGCCATCTGATGTGGGTATTGGGACTGAACTCCAGTCCTCTGGAAGAGCATAAACGCTCTTACTGGTTGAGCCATCTTTTCAGTTCCAAGTTCGTTCATCTTAAAATGAGATTATCAGAAAAGTTAGAGTTCAAATGAGTAGTTCTTTCTAATGCAGGCCCACCAAAGCTTCAGTTGTGTTAAATTTTTGTTGTTCTCACCTTATTTAAAGTGACGTTGGGCTGGAGAAATGGCTCTGCGGTTAGGAGCGCATGTTGGTCTTGTGGAGCACTCAGGTTTGGTTCTCAGCACCCACGCCAGGCAGTTCACCACCCCCTGTAACTCCAGATCCATTGACCTCTTCTGACCTTTGCAGGAGCTGCACTCTCATGTGCACATACCCCATAATTAAAACAAAAATAAAATAAATCTTTAAAGAAATAATTCATGCCAAAATAAAGGTCGTTCTGTTTTCAAAATATATTAATGGATGGAAGGCAGAGAAGAATGACTGTAGAGAAGGAAAAGATCGCTGTGGTTTTTGTTTATTTTTCATTTGGTTTTTGGCTTTTCAAAACAGGATTTCTCTGTGTAGCCCTGACCTGACCTGGAACTCGCTCTGTAGAGGCTGGCCTTGAACTCAGAGATCTGTCTGCCTCTGTCTCCCAAGTGCTAGGATGACAGGCAGGTGCCACCACAGTCTGGAGATGACCATTTTTAAAGAGATGTCTGTGGCAGTTCTTCCTTGTTGGGGCCACCAGTTCACAAATAATGATGTGGAAAGTTATTATTGATTATGAAAGTTTGGCCTTAGCTTGGGCTTCTTCTGAACTAGCTCTTATAACTTAAATTAACCCATTTGTATTAATCTATGTTCCACCACGTGACAGTACCTCATCTCCACACTGCGCATTTTGCTTCTTTCAAGTCTGGCTGGTGACTCTGCCTTCCTTCCTCCCAGAGTTCTCTCTGCCCAGAAGTCCCGCCTGTACCTCCTGTCTAGGTATTGGCCATTGAGTCTTTTATTAAATCAGTCATAGCCTTACATCTCTACACAGTGTAAAAATACCCCTCAACAAATATGAAAAGGAAATGTGGGAGAGGTAGCTGCCACCTGAGGATGTGTCCTGGATGTCCACCCTGAGTCCCCAGCCAGGACCTCATTTCTAAGGAATTTGCTCAGCAGTGGGGCACTAGATTACCGTAAAAATATGATAACAGATCAGCTAGAAGATGGATGTGATGGTCACGCTTTGTACGACTCACTCCAGATATAACCTAACATCATGGTGTTAGTGACATAGAAGACTTTTGTCACCCGAGACTCTTCCTTCTCCACTGTATCAGTTGCCCAGCCACGGCTAAATACCTCTAGAGGCAGGGACCTCACAGATACAATCCATCCCATTGTTAGACATTCTGGTTGGTTGAAAGTGTTCCCTTAATCTGCTCCGAAATCTCTCCTCAGAGTCCCATTACTCTTCCTCCATCTGTTCTCTGGGTTCTTTTCCAAATGTTTTAAAGCAGCTGTTCAATCTTGGCAACACTGCTTCTCTGTGAACTGCACGCACTCCAGCTGTTCTCCCCATGGTGTGATCTTAATTCCTCTTCTTTTTCTGGTCACCTCCACAGACCCTGCTCTGCTGCTTAATTTCTCTCTCCTAAAAGGTACTATGGGAATTATAGCATGTTATTTAGTGGCACTCTGTGTATTTTAATTAATGTAGTTGCTAGAAACTGCTATAATCCTTATCCACTGATGAGGAAGCTAAAGCATGGAGAAGCTATTTGCCTTCTCAAGGCTGAGAGAAGAGGAAGTGGGGCATAGCCCAGCAGCCCATGTGGAGCTTTTACAGTGTTATTTTTCTGAATATGGTTCATCTATTGTCCCTTGATTGATGCCAAGGATAACAGTGCTACTGTGTCTTCTCTTTAGGCATCTCAGGATGATGTTCATGTTTCTGGCTTGTATAAGGGGAATGGAAAGATGAGTCAGCTCTTAAAAGTCATCAGCTTCACAAAGGGTAGACAGAGGTTCTACATTTTATCTTAAAGAGGGTAGAGTCCTACTATGCACTGACTCTTTTAAATGTTTAATTTTCTGACTTTTGTTTTCTGTTATGGGGTCTTGTCCAGACTGGCTTCAAAATTCTGGGGTCAAGTGACCTTTCTGCTGCTCCTGGAGACCAAAGTTAACTAGTCGTCTTCTTCTTCTTCTTCTTCTTCTTCTTCTTCTTCTTCTTCTTCTTCTTCTTCTTCT
>LOEQ01003855.1:294469-306969 GCA_001685075.1 Bramus lutescens
TTGGCAGCCTTGGCCTATTTAAGGGCTGGGAGAGGCTTGCCCGGGGAGAGACTTCAATGCTGTAAAAAGGTCCTGAATAAACCGCTTGCAAGAAGAGCTCCGGTGTTGCGTCATTCCTTGCTGGACGAGGGTGGTCGCGACAACACAGGAAATATTGACTCAGATAAATGATATCTGCTGCAAGAGATTTATGAGGAAATGGCATTATGTAAGATTAATATAATTTTGTTCCTCCTGTGTTTACAGAAACAACATTGTTTTTATACTGCTTATTCTTGATGGCATCCTGAGCAGGCTATGCAATAGCACTATGGTTCTGGAGCCATGTGGAGTGGTCTTTACATACTCACATCATGAAGCAAGGAATAGGAGCCAGTGTGCATTCACCATGAGCCTTTCCTAGATTCCTTTGCTACACTTGGAGATTTTCTTTAAATAAGTTACAATTCATTCTAATGAGAGTTAATTCTGACAGGCTTTGATGGAGCAGCTACAGATTCATTTTGAGCACCTGGCATCTTCTCTTTGAACTGAACCCAAGGGGTTAAAGGAATAATCTGATTTATTAATGCAGAACCCCTCTAGCAGAATCTGAACAGATGTACATCCTCATTAGTAACTTAAGCTCCTACGTGCTCTTTGTGTGTGCATGTACATAATTATGTGCATTGAGTCGAGGTCAGAGGTCAATCCCAAGTGTCTTCCTCAGCAGTTCTCCACCTTATTTTTGATACAAGATTTATCACTGATTAGAACTTTGAGTTTGCCAGTTTGGCTAGACTAGCTAACCATTGAGCTACCAGAATCCTTTGTCTCTTCCTCCCAGTACCAAGATTGCAAGTATGTGCCATCATACTTGGTTTTTTTAAAATAAAGATTCCAAGAATTAAGATCAGGTTCTTAGTTTTGAGTGCCAAACTCTCCACAGGTTGAGCCATTGCCCCAGCTCCTCTTAGAACCGGGAAACAATATACATAGTGATAAAGTAAACCTTAATTATGTTTTCTGTAATGTTTCTCTGAATGACTAAAACCTATGCATCTTTTCTTTTCTACATGTTATTTAATCTGTAAAGAAATGATTGATTTGTAAAATTTTTAATTAGGGTATCTATTTAGTTATTTAAATCTGCTGTTTGAGTCAATTTTCAAAGTCTGATCTCACTATAGCTATCATTGCATAACTTCTGTGTGGTCCCCACCCATTGTTGTTATTTTTCCTTTTTCTTAAACTGATTTATGGAAATAAGGAACATTAGAAAATACTAAAAGGTACAAAAATTAAGAAAAATGACTCCTAAAAATCTGCTGTGGGATAATGCTCTTGTACACTGTAAAGATTTGTCACTCGTATTAGTTTTATAAAATGCTAATTGACCAGTAGCCAGGCAGGAAGTAAAGATGAGGCAACCAGACTAGGAGAATTCTGGGAAGAGGAAAGGCAGAGATGGAATCACCAGGAAGACGCAGAGGAAGTAAGATGAGAATGCCTCACTCAGAAAAGGTACCAAGTCACATGGCGAAGCATAGACAAGCATTATGTGTTAATTTAAATTGTAAGAGCTAGTTAATAATAATCCTAAGCTAATGGGCCAAATAGTGTTTTAATTAGTATAATTTCTGTGTGATTATTTGATCTGGGCATCCAGGAAATAAAGCACAGTCTCTGTTTACAAAAATCAATTGCGGTTAAAATTATTTACATATCCAAAAGTCTTTTTATGGTCTATTTAGTACCATATTTTTTTATGGGTGATTTCATTATTTAACACAGCCTTCAAATACAGTACTGAAATGCTACTCAGTGCTCCTAACTTCTGAAGGTTGTGATGGTAGAGCCTGGTGATACACTCCGGTAATCCCAGCTCTTCAGGGGCTGTGGCAGGTGGATCATGAATTTGAGACCACCTTGGATTATATAGTACAACACCACCCCCCACACACACATGGAGGGTATAGTGGTGATACATCACACAGAGTAAACACAAATGTTATTGTATTAGGCATTTTTCCACTGCTAGCAAGTGCAACATATAAAGAGAAGAGGTTTACTTGGATCACAGTTTGGGAAGCTCAAGAATGTGGATTTGGGATCTGTTATGTCCTGGTGCACTGTCCTCTTGGTGGATGATGTTGTGACAATGCATGTAGGAGAGAGTGATCACATGGTCAGGCAGGATGTCAAAGAGAGTGGGGAAGTGACCACTGCCCCTCTGTTGGGAACTACAGCACTCCTTTCTAAGAGCAGCCTCCCCAGTGACTAGTAACCTTGCACAGCACTCTGGCTCCTACAGGTTCTACTAGATCTCAGCATCCTCAAGCAGAGGACCACATCTCCGACACATGCACACTTGGGAACACACTCAAGCCACGTCTACCCCACAGAAGTTAGAAAAGCTCTACTCGGGCAAAAGTCACAGTGATGCTGACTGTAAAGTTCCATGACAGTGTTATAGCCTGAATCTGAGATGTGCCACACAGAGTCAAGTGGGATGCCTTGTCCCAGGTTGTGGTGCAGTGTTTTAGGAGCTGGGGCTTAGTTGGCAGAAGCAGACACATGGAGGAAGGCTTTGTTGCTCCCAGTTGTAGCCTTTCCTTGATTTCTTGTCTATACCAAGTGAAAAAGGTATGGTCTCCGACTTCTCTCACAATAGGCAGAGCTGCTCCTGGGACCATGCCTGCTCTGCCACACAGGACTCAGAAGGTTCTGAAATGTGAGCCTTCCTTCCTATCTTTAAGCTGCTTCTCTAGTCATTTTGTCATACTTAGAGAAGCGACGAAAATAACGGATATGGGAAGTTATAGTCATCTGTGGTGGGTGGTGACATTATGAACAGTGAGGGAATGCGGCTGAGTCTGTGAGACGACAGGCAGTTAAAAGGACATGTGGACAGTGCCTTGCTGCTGAGAACTGAAGAGGTTTCACTCATGTTACCCAGGGTCAAGAAAGCATTGGGCCAATTTTTAGATATCGAACAAGGTTTGGGGTTGGAGAGATGACTCAGCAGTGCTTATGGCTTTTCCAAAGGACCCAGCATCCACATTAGGCAGATCACAGTCCTGTAACTCCAACTATGGAAATTGATGCCCTCCTGTGGCCTCCTCCTGCTCTGAACTCACATTCACACACTTACACACAGACATACTCATGAACTCATGCACACACACTGGTGTCCTCATGAACTCACACGCATACACACACAGATATACTCATGAACTTACACACAGACGTATTCATGAACTCACATGCACACATGCACAGATGTATTCATGAACTTACAAACACATACTTACACACAGACGCACTCATGAACTCAATTCACACGCACATACTTACACACAGACGTACTCATGAACTCACATGCACATACTTACACACAGACGCACTCATGAACTCAATTCACACGCACATACTTACACACAGACGTACTCATGAACTCACATGCACATACTTACACACAGACGCACTCATGAACTCACATGCACACACTTACACACAGACGTACTCATGAACTCAACTCACATGCACACACTTATACACAGACATGCTCATGAGCTCACACTCACATACTTACACACAGATGTACCCATGAATTCACATGCACATACTTACACGCAGACATACCCATGAACTCACATGTACACACACGCAGATGTACTCATGAACTCACATGCATGCACTTACACACAGACATACCCATGAACTCACATGTACACACACACAGATGTACTCATGAACTCATATGTACATACTTACACACAGATGCACTCATGAACTCACATGCATACACTTACACACAGACATACTCATAAACTCACATGCACATACTTACACACAGACATACTCATGAACTCACATGCAGCATAATTACACACAGACATATTCATGAACTCACATGCACATACTTGCAGACAGATGTACTCATATATGTAAGATCTTTTTAAAAATAAAAAGGTCTATTTAAAAACTTAGGTTCTGTGTTGAATGACTATCTCAAGTTCTAGGCCAGAACCTTTGTGTTCTACTTAGTGCAAGAGCCTGGTAGACTACTGTCTTGATGCTGGGTTTTTAAACTCTTCCTTCTTAGTTTCCCATTCCTGCCTTGAGGGACCTAAAATGTGAATCATTTAGGAATGAAGACAATTTTGAGAACTGCCATTAGCTTTGATGACAGTGATGCGTGGGATTCAAAATTGGGGGACTATCATAGATGGTGTAGCCATGTCCATGAGTTAGATTTACTCAACTCCCAACAGCTAAAAGCTGACAACAGGGAAAGATTAGTGACAGGGACAGAGCCTGGAGAAGATCAAGTGCCCACCGCTCGTTTCATTTCCTACCTCCACTTAGTTACTTTTCAAACACTTTGTGTAAACCTCAACATGCATAGTAGTATAACTGACATTTTGTTTTTTCTGCTTGCTTGGATACAAAAAAAAGTACTAGAACCTCTTTGAGGTTAAATACTGCTCTTTAAGTGGTTTTAGCTGTGGGCTAGGGATGTAGTCATTTGGCAAAGTGCTTGCCCGGCAGGAACGATGCCAGCACAATATTAAACCAGGCATGGCGGTAACATACCTGTCACCTGTCACTTGGGAGATTGAGGAAAGAGTATCAGAAGCTCAAGGTCATCCTTGGCTCTATAGTGAATTTGAGATCAGCCTGGGCTACATGAGACCCTGTCTCAAAAAAGGAAAACAGAAAACAAACCCCCCAACAACAAAAGCACTCAAACCTAACTAAAAGCACATTCTATATTAATCAAAAGATTGAACATGCAGCTTTTAGAGTGTTTCCCACCAATACGCCATAGAAAATAAAGACAGCACTAAGCTCTAATGAAAGCATGAGCCTGATTGCAGTATGCTGAGTTCTCTTTCCCCTTCTCTGAACTCACCAGGTATTTTATGGTGGGGTTTCATGGGCCCATGCTATGTGGGGGCCGAGTCTTGTCTCCTTGGCTTCAACCCCAGATGGCAGGCAGTGCTGCTGACAGGGCCAATGAGGAGAAGGCACCCTGTGAGGTGCTAGCCATGCCCCGCTTCCCTGTTGCTAAGAATTGGGACATGGTCCATTGCTCTTTGTGGAGAAGGTGGGATGCGTTGTAACATGAGGGCTGGCTCATTGGGGTTTATGCCCTGCCCAGTTCCCCACAGCTGGCAAGCCCCGAAGAAAATCACAAAGAGATCTCCATAAGTTATAAAACTGATTGGCCCATTAGCTCAGGCTACTTATTAGCTCTTGTAACTTATATTAACCCATTATTCTTATCTATGTTAGCCACATAGCTCGGTACCTTTCTCAGTGGTGCAGATCACACCTTGCTTCTTTGGTGATCTGGGTTGGACTGGAGGAATGGGCTTCCTCCTTCCTAGAATTCTCTTATTCTCATCGCCCTCCCTCTACTTCCTGTCTGGTTGACCCACCTATACTTCCTGCCTGGCCAATCAGCNGTGCGGGAGAATTGTCTGTATTCTGTCAATCATGTTTTATATAAACGCTGGTTGGCCAGACAGGAAGTATAGGTGGGTCAACCAGACAGGAAGTAGAGGCGGGGCGATGAGAATAGGAGTATTCTGGGAAGCAGGAAGCTCCCTCTGCAGTTCTGCCTAGATCACCGAAGAAGATGTGAGCTACCCCGTTGAGAAAGGTACTGAGCCATGTGGCTAACATAGATAAGAATAATGTGTTAATATAAACTATAAGAGCTAAGAAGTAGCCTGAGCTAATGGGCCAATCAGTTTATAATTAATGCAGACTCTCTGTGTGATTCTTTGGGGCTTGCCAGCTGTGGGAACTGGACAGGACAGAAACCCCAACAAGCCTGGCCTTCATACTACAATGCATGGTACCCAGTTATGCATCACATAAATGGCAGAGAAGCTTTAGTCACTCTGTTTACAGCCTGCAACCCAGAATGAGGGCCAAGCATGACAAACAGGCTGTCTTTGAAGCTGCAGGAACTAAGCAGTCCCAGCAGGGTAGAGCTGGGTACATGCCTCTCTAGTCCACTGATTAGCACAAGTCATATGACCTTGAAAAGTCTCTCCACCCTCAGGCTTTCTCCTAGCCAAATATCAAGTAAATTCTCTTTCTGACTTCTGTAGACATGTGACATAACATCCATACTCACTGATCTCGGAGATGTCTGCCTCTGACTCCCCAGCCTAATCAAACCCTTTGGATTCCCTGACTATATTAGTGTCACTCTTTGAATCCATGATAACCATTTTAACAAACAGTTGTGAGATTTGCCAGCTTGATCCCAGGTACTATTCTAAGTATTTCAGGAGTGGTGGAGAGGAAGGAGTGGGGCCCCCTACCAAGATCTAACCAAGTTTTGAGGTTTTGTTTGAAAACAAAACAAAACAAAACCATGAATTAGAATCAGTGTGTCCAGGAAAAGCTGCCATTTCATTGTTCATTACAGCACAATGCCCAAGAGCTGGGAAAAAGAATCAGTCTGACTTCCAGGTAAGATGGCAGGCCAGACACTCACCACATGCTGTTCTCAGGGGAAGAGTCACAGCATAAGGAGGACAGAGAAAAAGGAAGAGCTTCAGTGACTCACCCTGGTAGGTGTGGAGGTTTGAAATAAAATGGCTCCCAAAGGGAATAGCACTATTAGGAGGTGTGGCCTTGTGGGAGAAAGTGTGTCACTGTGGGAGAGGGCTTTGAGATTTCTTTTGCTCAAGCTTCTTCCCTCAGTGTGACTGGCAGTTGACTTCCTGATGCCTGCAAGATGTAGCACTCTCAGCTCCGTCGCCATGTCTGCCTGCATGCCTCCATGCTCCCCGTCATGATGATAATGGGCGGAACCACTGAAACTGTAAGCGAGCCACCCCAATTACATGCTTTACTCTGAGTTGCCCTGGACATGGTGTTTCTTCACAGCAACAGAAACCCTAAGACTGGAGGGATGAGGTCCCTAGAAATACAGAGGAAAAGATACAGGATGCACTGCAAAGAGTGATTCTAGGTGTGGCAAAGGTCTAGTCACGTGGCTGTCTGGTGCTAGAGGGAAAGCAAAGACCTCATCCAAAAGGCAAACTGGGTGGCTCTCATGAAAAGACTGATAATCTCACTGGTAATCTCTGCGCAGGACAAGCCCAATGTAGCTGTGTTTGCTGAGACAGTGGGTCCCTCAGCAGTGGCTCAGACAGTGGATCCCTCAGCAGTGGCTCAGCAATGCAGGGGAATCTCAGTTTACCACTCCTTATGATTGGGAGGGCAGTGGTCAGGGTCCACCTTGAGGAGGAACGCATTGTTGGCATCTGAGCTGTTCCTAGGCCTAAGATCATGGGCAGGCAGTCTGAGTCCAATCTGCTGCAGTCCCAGGATGAGGCTCTGCTCTGGCAGTGAGTGTGTAACTTTGCCCTTGATGACTGGGAGCAGATCTCCTTGACTAAGAATAACCCTGGCATTTGATAGCCTTGAACCTCAAATCAGTGGGTGGCGCCACCTGGCTGCTGTTCTCTGCCTTAGAGGGAGAATTGGGAAGTTCATGCCTTCATAGGGGTGATGAACACTTCAAACATCCCCAAGACTTTGAAGACAGGTAGGGTGTCTGCACCCTCCCCTCTCCCCCCTGAGACTTAATGCTGTGGTTCCTTCCCAGACTCTCAGTGCACTTAACAGTCAAACCCCAGCTAGGGCTACCCACACCCTCACTGCTTCTCTGGAGCCTTAGAAAGGAAGAGACTTTGCCAGCCCACAGATGGCAAAGCTAATTATGGCCAGCAAAGGCCCATAGCATGCAAGAAGGGAAGCTACTAGTGAAGACAGCTTTGGTGGTCATCAGATCCTTGTCCGATATAGATTCAACACAGCATAAACCTTAGTGTCTCAGTGAGAACGATGAGCCCACTGTGTGGTAGTTGAAGCCATGCTAAGAGAGTTTTAGGTAAGACACAGGCATGATGGACAGAGACACAATGAGTGAATTCTCAGGGAATTTGCTCCAGAGAAGGATGGAGTTCTTTTACAGAAGTCAAGAGAAGCTACCTGGCCTCATCTCCTGGGCCATTGGTTTTAAATCTTATTATATAACTCATGAGTTCAAGATTACCATCTTGTTGTGTAATTTTGGAATGAGGATTAAGGGTCCATTAGAAATTTGAGTTATTTGTTTGTATTGGTATTTTAAGTCACGGGGGCAGGGTCTGAATAGTTAGGAGCTATCTGACAGAAAAGTCACCGGATTAAGAGAACAGAAAGAAAAAGAACTTCAGAAAATCACCAAGGTGGGTGTCTTAGCTAAGATTTCTATTGCTGTGAAGAGACACCATGACCACGGCAACCCTTATAAAGGAACACATTTAACTGGGGCTGGCTTACTGTTTCAGAGGCTTAGTCTGTTTATTGCTGTGGAAGGAAGCATGGCAGTGTGCAAGCAGACACGGTGCTGGAGAAGGAG
This sequence comes from Bramus lutescens, assembly GCA_001685075.1. Classification (NCBI taxonomy): domain Eukaryota; kingdom Metazoa; phylum Chordata; class Mammalia; order Rodentia; family Cricetidae; genus Bramus; species Bramus lutescens. Next base: position 302,886 of record LOEQ01003855.1, read on the forward strand.
CTGAGAGTTCTATATCCTGATCACAGGCTGCAGAGACACTCTGCACTCGGCATAGCCTGAGCATCTGAGACCTCAAAGCCCGCCCCCCATGGTGACACACTTTCTCTATCAAGACCACACCTTCTCCAACAAGGCCACACTTCCTAATAGCACCACTTCCTATGGGCCAAACATTGTAACACACCAGTCTATGGAGTCATTCCTATTCAAGTCCCCATAGTAGGGAAGAGGATCTTAAAAGCACAGAGAAGCTCAAAACTGCACACAGATGTTGCCAACCTATACAAATGTTGCTGTCAACATTTATGGGATATTTGTTGTCTAAGGTTGCTTATAACCTGTTGGTTGCTTTTAGCACATGATTACACAACACATTCACAGACAAACATTATTCTGGGTCTGGGCATGGATGGATACATAGTTTCAGGGTTATAGTACACATTTAGCTTAGGTTGTAAAAGGAAGTGAGAAATCTGAGGCATAGTAAGACTGGTTACATTGTTTTCTCCATGTCAATGTAAACATAAACATGCCAAACACACAGTCGGACAGCAGGTTAAGCATGTAGGCATGCCATATTTGGCTGCAAAGACTGGCAAGTTTGGCCTTTTTGAAGGCAAGAATGATTTCAGAAAAAGACATTAATACTGTTTTTAGTTTTTACCCCTTTAAACATTTGCCTAATTCTTTACCGAGAAACTTTTTGTTTTCTCTTTTTCTAACACCTCACCTTTCCCCCATAACATTTTTCATTCCTTTCTCTTTTCACTTATTTAACCTTACTTTTCAGTTTTCCCCAGCCCCTGTCCTCTTCTTTCACATTAGTTGTTATTTTCACAGAACTTAATAATCATCAACACGACAGCATATCTTCTACGAGGGTCTCATTTTCTGGTGTATGATCACTGAGTTATAGGTGACTTCGTCTGATCATAAGTGTTTCTCTTTCTGTGTGGCTTGATGATGTTGCCGTTTTTAACAACGCTTACTTCCTCTTCATTGGCACAGTGGGATGAGCCCTCAAGAGTAGCTACTCCATGTGGAGATCCTCAAATAAAACCACAAGAGACATTCAAAGCGATAGCTGTGCAGAGTGCAGAGAGTTAGGGATGAGAGGGAAGGAAACAGCAAAAAGCAAAAGCAAGGCAACCTGATGCCTCCAAAAGATCACAAGTAGTCGACTCCTAAATCCAAAAATACTGAAATGGGTAAGATACTAAAGGAAAATTTCAGAGTTTACTACCCAAAATGTTGGTGAGATATCTGAGTACAAACAAGCAGGCAGGTTCAATTTAAGACCCGAAAGGAAAGTCAAAACTGGAGAAAGAGTCCAGCAAAAGGGGCTGAGAAAATCAGCAATGTGGTGAGAAAATAACAAAGGAAGAAAACTGAGATTTTGAAGAAGAAAGGTCTGGTATTAAAAACCAATGAATCAAATACAAAAGACAGTAGAGATATCACCAGTGGACTGATTGAAGCAGAAGGTAACATGTCAGGTTGGCGGACAAGGTCAAGGAAACTCGATGTTCAACATGAACCGGAAAACACTAAGTCAGCGTGACCACATGCCCCAGAACTCTTAGATGTGATCAGAAGACGCTAACGGAGAATCCCTCGGGCACTAGAAGAAAATGAGGTTAAAAACTAAAGACAGAAAATTTATTCAATGGAATTACAGCATAAAATTTCTCAAACCTAGATAAACAGATACAGGCATCAGAGACATTTAGAATCCCAAACAGAGAAGAACATCACTTTGACATATTGATAAAGAGAATGATTTGTCAAACATGCCCACAGGACACACGTTTGAGCAGGAGGAGATGGTCACAGCCCAAAGGGGAGCAATAAGGAAAACATCAGAAAGAAATTAGAATTGGCAAAGAGATAAAGGCCACTGCATGTAAACAAAGGGACAGACTCCACAGGAATGGAGCCATTGTGACTGTAGGCATGCCCAGCTGTAGAGTTCCCAATTGCTTTTCTCTTTATTTGCTTGGAAGTGGAGGCACAGGCGTAGGGAGATAGTGGTTGGAAGATGTGTGATTCCCTTAGGAGAGAGAAGCTCAAGGGTCCATCAGCACAGATGCTGATGGTACAGCTGGCATAGGACAGCATATGGGAAAGTCACTAAGAAAGTAGATTCTAAGTTTTCTCCTCACAAAAATTATATAAATGTTAGGTAGGTGCATTCAGATGTCCTACAGAATACACATGCACTTTGAAGCATCATGCTGTAAAATTTTGAATTAGCAATTAAATGCTGAGTTATCTCTATTCCTCATTGTTCCTTTAAACAAACGTTTCCTTGGTCTAGGGAGATGGCTCAGCCAGTTAGTGCTTACAGGGCAGGCACCAGGACCAGAGTTCAGATTCCTAGACCCCATATAAATGGAGGTAGGTGTGGCAGCCCTCCTGTGATTCCAGGCCAGGAAGGTGGAGACAGAGAAGCCCCATCAAGTTAGCTAGAAAGACTAGCCATATCTGTTACCTCTGGGTTTGGCTGGGGGATCTTGTGTCAATGAATAAGATGGAAGAGTATAATTGAGAATGGTTCTAGACATCTACCCAAGGCTTATATATGCACGCGCGCGCGCACACACACACACACACACACACACACACGCACGCACATATTCACATATGGAAAATGTAAAAGTTTAAAAAATTAAATTTCCCCATTCTTTCCTTCAGAAACTGCCCTTAAAAACACCCCTTGTGTCCCATAAGGTTAGCAAAGTCAGCCTCAACAAGCAGATGCTAAATATTTTCAGTAATCAACTCACTCAGTGCTATTGCTATTTTACCATCCTGGTGAGAGGAGCCTATGGCCTGGGGATTTAAGACACCTCCCCAGGGACACACAGCGAGAGGGTTTCAGAACCAGACCCTGCCTTAGGCAGTCAGCCTCCCTGATCATACCCGCCATGACTTCGATTATTTCCCATGGAGGGTGAGATCTAGAGATATTTGTCAGACAAGTGCTGGCCTATTTCTAAAAAACATGAAGTACTCTGTAAATTTAAATGGTTGCTCCAGTTGTTACAGACAGAGTTCTTGTTAGGAGAACATGATGGACAGGCCAGCACTGCACTGTAGGCTCTTTCCACAACTTGGCTGCATCCTGCTCTTTGGATATCATCATCATCACATTCTTAATTAACCTCATGCGCAGCCACACCATACTCTTCTTGAAGTGGTCATATACGCACATGTTCCTGGGACATGTGCCAACAACTTATTCTCATACTGACATTTCATGTCAACTATTCCTTTTGGGGGCTTTCAATGTAGCTTATTCGCTAGTGTGCTTGCCTAGCATGGAGGAGGCCCTGTATTCAACCCTCAGGAAGATAAACACTGGGTGTGGCAGAACTCACCTGGAATCCCATCACTTAGAAAGTGGTGACAAAAGGATCATGAGTTCAAGGTCATTGTTGGCTACTTGGCAAGTTTGAGGTCAGCCTGTGATATGAAAGACCACATCTCAAAAACAAAAGCATCCCTTTCCTTCTCCACCCATTAAGAAAATTTAGGGAACAGCCGACAAGTTGCTTTGTGATTGCACTGAGCTGGGGTTCACTGCCAGTCCTGACACCCTCTCTCTTCTCTGCAGGCACCTACTCTTACCTGCTCTTAGGCCAGAAGCTCCTTGAACCTTTTCATCCTGTACCTGTCTCTGCAGCTGCACGGCACAAGATATAGGCCTTCTATATCTCAACTTTCTAAATGTGTGGGTCTGGTCCCTCCATTTCGAGTGGGGCTTTTGGGGACAGTGATCACTTGTTTATAACATGAATTAGCCTTCATATTTGGCTCATTAGTTGACTTTAGTTTTACTTCCTACAGGTATCACTAGGGATGATCTCTAAAAGAAGGTGCTAAGTCTAGTTCCTTCTTCCCGTAGTTTCTGGGAGGGTCTCACGGAGGGAAATCTGTACAGTGCTCAGCAGAAACTCAATGAAATCACCATTGATGGATAGTATTGTGGTTGAACTTGGCACATTTTCTGTGATTACGCCCTGGGGTGAGCCTCTGGGTCCCAGGGATGGTTACTGAGTCGGAATGTCCCATGGAAGGTTAC
>LOEQ01003855.1:308932-327452 GCA_001685075.1 Bramus lutescens
GTCTCTCTCTGTCTGTCTCTCTCTGTCTGTCTCTGTCTCTCTCTGTCTCTCTCTCTGTCTCTCTCTGTCTGTCTCTCTCTGTCTCTCTTTCTGTCTCTCTGTCTTTCTGTCTCTCTCTGTCTGTCTCTCTCTGTGTCTCTCTGTCTCTCTCTGTCTGTCTCTCTCTGTCTCTCTCTCTCTGTCTTTCTCTGTCTCTCTCTGTGTCTGTCTGTCTGTCTTAGATGGTATCTCAGGTTGTATTGTGAACTTCTGATCCTCCTTACCCTACTTTCTAAGATTCTGAGGTTACAGGTGTGTACCACTCACCCTGTTTTCCGCGGATCTGGGGATGAAACCAGGGCTTTGTGCGTGCTAGGACAACACCCTACCAACCAAGCTACATGCTCAGCCATGTCTGTGGTCTTACATAGTTACTCTAGGAGTCTCCCCAAAGTCAAAGAAGAATAAAGTGCTGAAGTGTTACCCCAGCCTTCCTCCTGAGGTTAGAAGCACTTCTGACAAGTCCACGGCATCCATCAGTCCCCCAATCTGTTCCATTCAGCTGTCATGATTTCACCCCAATTTACCCATGCAAGCAATTGCAATGCTCCTTTAATTAATTCTCTGCACTAAGGACTTTGAACAATGCCAAGTTAGTTAATTATCTAAGTTTATTGCTTTAAGCATCTCCTGGATTCAAATTATGGAAATTCTTGGTGAGTGCAGGCATTCAGCTCTTCAAAGACCCTGGCTTCTCCTCCCTCCACAGGACTTTTCTGAAGAGCCAGAGTGAGTCTGCAGGGCACAGGATAAGCAGGGGCCACAGGACAGCATTTAGGTGACATTTTCCTCTTAACTTGTAGATAGCTGTCCAGAAACGTTCTCGCTCATCTTACGGAACAGGCGAGGAGGGTCAGAGAAAGCCAGCTTCGGAGAGTTGAGCTGATGCTGAGGAACTGCTCTGAAGGCAAAAGGGGCTTATAGCTCTGTGCCATGTCACATGTGTTATGAATGCCAATTCACCCTGTCATAGTAGAACTTGGTCTTCTAAAAGTTTTCTTAGGAAAGGGAGGAAGACAAGTTTAATTCATTTATTTTTCACTGAGTCGTTTTAATAGATTATATTTGTGCTAGTTCTGTGATAGTTCTAACTATACCTACTGTTAGAGGTAAGAAACCTGTGTGGTAGCAAAGGAAGGATTTGAACTCAGGTCTGTCAGGCTCTGGTAGCCAGTCTATCTCCATTGGACCATGCTGTCTCTGGGTGTATGAAAACACTGTCTGACAAATAAAGCACATCGTGTTCTCCTCAGTGACACTGGTGCTGGTTTGTTTGTTAGCTTGCATTCTCCTCGGGTTGTTACAGCCATTATTACTCATCAGGGAGAGATAAGTTTCCCTGAGTTTCTAAAGTTCAAGCACTTGTCTGGTCTCTCCTAGCAGAGGACAAGCATCAGTCAATATTTCAGCAAAATGGACTAAGACACAAAGCCTGTAGATCCCTCAAAAACAGTGTTTTGTTCCAAGGTAATATCAAGTGTGATGCTTTGCTCACAGTCTTCAATTGCTGGCTTCTATCCAGGGACATCAATCTACAATTGTTGAGTGCACAAAACATAGTGTGTTTTCTGCAGGTCTAGGAAAAACCACAACTCTAAGTCCAAACCTGAGAATGAGCCAGAGTGTAGGGCCCCCACTGAGGCATGGGAAGCAGGGTTGCCCCATTTGTCTACCTCCCTGTACCTATGCTTAAATCATCATTTTTCATTTTTGGACTTTGAGCTTATTGCCCAAGGCTTTAGCATCCTGTGCCCCATGATATCTAGCATTGTCTGAGCTGATGTGGTGGTTTGAATGAAAATGGCTCCCATAGGCCCAAAGGGATCAGCTTTAGTAGGGGATGTGGCCTTGTAGGAGTAGGTGTAGCCTAGTTGGATGAAGTGTATAGGTATGGTCTTTGAGGTTTCAAATGCTCAAGCCAGGCCCACTGTGGCTCTCTCTCTTCCTGCTGCTTACGGATCAAGATGAAGAACTCTCACTGCCTCTCCAGCACCATGTCTGCAGGCCTGCACGCCACCATGCTTCCCACTATGAGGATACTGGACTAGACTCTGAACTTTAAGGCAGCTCCAATGCAGCTCCAATTAAATGCTTCCCTTTATTGGCATTGTCTTGGTCACAGTATCTCTTCACGCAATAGGCCTCTGACTAAGACGATCTGTGAGAAGTTAGTTTTTCTCTGTCATTTACAAGCAGGAATCTTGACATAAAAATCACGAGGGAAAAGAGCATATGTTTACTTGAAAGAATTTGCTATATTTAGATGAATAAAGTATTTGCACAGCAGATTTGTCTTAGTCTTCTTTTCATTTGCTATTGTTGAATACAATTTTGGCTATAATCTCTTTAAGTGTGACGATGGCTCAAGTTCCATAGAATTTAATCTCTAAATATGCAAGAGATATTGCATATGGAATATCTTCCATATGTAAATACGGAAGGTTCACTAGGTTCTTACATGCAAGCATTTTCACGCTCATGTACACACAGGTATGCATGCACGCACAGGCTGATGAGCAAACCTGGATGTCTTCCTTGGGTGTTCACCTAGTGGTTGGCGACAGGGGTTCTCACTGGCCTGACTTGCCAAGTAGTGTAGACTGGCCTGAAACCAAACCCTAGGGATCTGACTGTCTCTACCTCCCCAGTTGGGATTACAAACATTTGATAGCATGCCTAACTTTTTATATGGATGCTGGATACTGAACTCTGGTCTTCCCACTGGTGTGGTAAGCCCATTACTGATGGAGTTATCTATCCAGGCTTTGGTCTGAGTTTAGAAGGAAGTCCCATGTTGGAGTCCTCTCTGGAAACCCTGGCTGCTGAACCTGCCTTGGGGATAGTTTAGCAAAGTCAGTCATATGACTTGCCTTGTTTGTAGTCATTGCTAGCTGGTGGTGTACTGATGACAGTAACGTCACTATGGCAGACCTGTCATCAAGTGGCGGAGCAAGCCCAGGGGATTTGCCATAGAAACACATGGTAGGATTTGAGGTAGAAAAGCCTGCAGCTGTGAGGGAGCATCAGGACCAGTGGAGGTCATGGTGAGCCCAAGAGGGAAGCTCTTCAGTCAAAAGTCTTTGATACAAAGAAAGGCTTAAAGATTCAAGCACAAGACAAAGTGACTATTCTGTTGGCATAGTCATTAAATCCACAGATTTTGGGGTGAAATGACTGTGAACTCTTATTTATTTCAGTGATTGTCAGTAATTTAATTTCTCTCACATTTCGCAAAATGAAGGCAATATTTTCATTATGGGACTGTGAGGATTAGCTGGATTGGTATAGAAAACCCTGAGAACTATGACTTGCCATATCTTATATCAGTGTTTTTGGCTTTGTGGTGGTTTTTGTTTGTTTGTTTCGCATGCACAGTTGTGTGTGTGTGTGTGTATGTGTGCACGTGTGTTGCATGCATGTGAGTGTGTGGAGGCCTTTCCTCTGTTGCTCTCTGCCTCTGCTTCATTGCCTGTCAACAGGGCCTCTCATGACCCAGAAAGTTTGCCATTTTGTCTAGGCTGGGTGGTTAGTGAATTCTGGGATTCATTTGTCTCTGATCCCCTATGGGGGGGGTGTTACAGATATGCCCAACTTTTTAATGTGGGTTTTGTGGATCAAATCTAGCTCCTCATTTGCTCTGGTTGGACAGAAAGGACTCTTACCCACTGAGCAATCCTTTTCAGCTCACCACTTCAATGTTTTTGTCTGATCCAGGGTCTAATGCATTCCAAGTTATTGTTGTCCATCAACTCAGGATGTAGCAGGAGATAACCTTGAACTCTGATTTTCCTGTCTCTACTTCTATAGGCATCACAAGCCTATAACACCACCCTTGGTTTAGGCAGTGCTGAGGATCAAACCCAGGATTTCATGCATTCTTGGAAAGCATTTTATTACCGAGTCATACCCCTTTGCCAGCTCCTGCTATGACATTTATTGCCCAAGAAGCGGCAGCCTAAGTATTTATATCAGAATCCAACAACATCGTGAAGAAGAGTCTATTAATATCTTTATGGATGTGGAAACTGAGGCACAAAGATTAATTAACATCTCCACGATCATTTAGCTGCTGGTAGGATTGGGTCTCTCTGACTCTGGAATCTGCTTGTTAGCTGCAGTCTACCACAGCCTCTCTGTGGACTGGGATCACAGGAGAAAATCCAAATGGGCCAATAGGGTAGCCCAGCGCTAGAGAGAGATGAGAGAGTGGAGTCACCCAGCATAGACAGCTGGCTGGGGCCCAGTCATAGGTCTTGGGAAGGCTGGTAGTACAGATGTCTCATCTTAGAATCCACTAAATCTTTCAAGGACTCATCTTCTGGCCTCGGCTGAGGTAAGGATCTGTTCGAGGTACCACAAGGAGAAGTGGAAAGATGGAAAAAGTGGATATCAACTCTTATTCTGTCTTGAGGGTTTGTCAAGGACATTTGTGCCCTTGGGAACAGAATGGTGTGTTCTTCTCATCGCTGTCCATTTAACAGTACAGCCCACAGTAAGTGCTCCGTTCCTAAAATACTCTAAATGACGGAAAATCAGCAAGCATTAAGCAAATGTAAAATACTATTACTTTCTTTGAAAATATTTTTGTTTCTTTACTTAAATGTATTTAGTGTGTGTGTGTGTGTGTGTGTGTGTGTGTGTGTGTGTGTGTGTACTCAGCACAGTGCCTGAGTAGAAGTCAGAGGACAGCTTTCAGGAATCAGTTATCTCCTTCCACCATGTGGGTCCTGGTGGTCAGACTGGGGAATGGGGGACCTTTACCACAGATGTCTTCTTTTTTTCTATTGGCTGACACAAATGTTCTCTCTCTCTCTTTTTTTTTAAGTATTCCTGGCATATCAGCTTACCCAGTCACAGAAAAGGAACTTCTGCTGTAAAGATTATATCATAGTTATAAAGTAAGTCCCCCTACAGTTCTTGCTATTTGATGGCCAAAGAAAGATAAAGGTAATTTTCATTCTCCACTGTTAACAGGCAGCATGCATAACAACAAAACACCCATTAGAGCTTCATTTAATGTGAAATGCCAAGTCATTATCTTGCTGCATTAAATGTATTTCTTCCTAAATATAGTAATCTCAAACAGATTACAGTCTCTCTCTGTCTCAGTCAGCTGTTAAAATAAGATTTAGTGCCCATCACTACCGAAAACAATCACTGTGAATATGACCTTCTAGAGAGTCAGGTGCCTACACACGGTGATGTAAAACCGCCAGAAATAGATTTTTTTTTATATCCAAACATTGTCTCATTCCCATCAAACAATATTGCTTTTATTTTTCTATAGGAAAATGTGTAGCAATAGCAGCAGTCGATACAGTTCAACACTTCTCTGGCTTCCCTTTGATCAGCCTGCATCAAATGCTCAAAATTTAATGCCTGAGCTTATAGCACTATGCGCTCCAATGACAGAAGTAAATGAAAAGCCAACCTTTCAGGCTGCACCCTCGCGCTGGCTTGACACATGTGTTTCCTACCCTCAGGCAACTGAATCTATTAGCTGTGAGAACATAGTCAGAGGAACTTTGTGAGGGACACCGCACCAGATTGGAAAATGTTGCTATTAGAGAACCGCAGTAAGCAAGGCTCTTTCTGGCTAAGCCTGTTTGTGCCTGCAGAATTCTGTCAAAAGCAGGAGCCTGGGATTCACCTCACTTGCAGGAGCACCTGACAGCCCTTGTTCGCCATGAGGTAGAAAGGGTTTCAAGGAGTGGTGGCGGGGCGCGTGTGAGGGATGGACGCAGTCTGAAATCAGGGGTGGTGGCAGGGTGCGGGTGAGGGATGGACGCAGTCTGAAATCAGGGGTGGTGGCAGGGTGCAGGTGAGGGATGGACGCAGTCTGATACCTGCTGAGGCGACGCTTGTGGTTTCATTTCCTTGTTTCTGTGATGGAATATCTGGCAAAGCCCTCTTAGGGTTTACTTTGTCTCATAGTTCAAGGGTGTGTCCATCATGGTAAGAGGGTCACAGCTGCAGGAGCGTGAGGCAGCTGGTCATGCCGCACCCTCAGCCAGGAAGCAGAGAGAGATGAACGCTGGTGCTAGACTTGCCAATCCAGGACCTCAGCCCAAGGACTGGTACCAGTCTCACCTTTATTAACTCAGTCTAGAAACTTCCCCACAGACATGCCCGGAGGTTTATTTCCATAGAGATTCTAAATCCCATTAAGATGACAGTCAAAATGAATTGCCGGCCCTTATAAAGAGTATAAAGGGTGTTGCTTTAGTTTTTTGTCTTGATGAAAACCTAAGTTTTGAATTCATGTCCATAATTTCTAGAGTTGGTTTATTTTAGTGTATTTCAAATATTTATAGACACCTGTCTCTAGAAAGTTTGGCCAAGGATACATTGTCTCTAGGAAGTTTGAGCCAAGGATACATTGTCTCTAGAAAGTTTGCACCAAGGATACATTGTTAAGAAACAACAGTCCTGCAGGCCCTTTCTGTGAAGAGCACAGTGCTATGTGGAGATGTTTTCCTTCTTTGCTTTGCCTTCCAGGACTGTTAGTCACTGTAGTACTTAGCTTAGCCCTAGATGTTCCTTAAATGATGCAATTTACTTTGCCCTGGAGTCTACCCACGCTTCAAAACAAGCCTGTTACAAGGCCTTGGCGACTTAGCTCCAACCCCAGCCTCCCTTTATCAGGATAGAGCTGGATACTTTCTAGCCAACATGAACACACAGATTGGGGAATAGGCCCCACACCGGATTGAAACATTATTCTAGTGTGTGGGAGGCCAGCAATTCTACTCCATGTTAGCGATCCCCTGTCCCCAGCCATATCTTGGTGCTATTCCTGCTGGCATCACTTTGGGATTTTTTTTTTACAGCCTCTACTTATGGAGTTTACAAGAGTCCTGGCTGACTGCCTCATTACACTGTAGGATCCAGATGAGCCTCAGATTTCAACAGAGAAGATGTTGATTATCCCAGGGATAAAAGTGCCTGAATGTGTGTGTGTGTGTGTGTGTGTGTGTGTGTGAATCTCAGGAAATCTAAACAGAAATTCAAAATTTAAAGCTAAACAAAATTTAAAATCTTGCTTAAGCTTTCACCTTGAGAAAAAAAAAAAGGTCATATTTCCCCAGGGTCCTCTAAGCATGTAAGAGGTCAAATGGGAGTCACACGTGTGGAGCCACCAATATCACTGGAGTTATTTGCTATACCACAGTCACTACAAGTATGGAGTGGGCATCAGATCAGGGGCTTGATGAGGTAGGGCAGGTGTGCAAAGTGTGCAAAGTCATGCCGGATACAGAGCTCTACCTTGAAGGAGAGTGCACTCTTCCACTGTAGGTTTTATGAATGTGAGCTATGCTTGACTCTTTCTGAATGAATGTCCCGATTTCTCTACTCATTCACTACCACAGAGTGGTTTTAATGGCTTTAGTTCATGAAATACATGCTGACGGGGAAATTGCCTTTACAAGATGTTCATGACTTCTGATGCAATCGTTTCTTTGTCAAATGTATTTTTATGAAGGATATTAACAGTTGGTTAGATTCCCCTCACCTGCCCATTGTGTTCATAAATCAGGGCATCTACAGTAGTTAGGAAAGATGAATTGGTTAAAATTTGCTATTATTCTTCCACATAAGGATCTTAAGAACTGAATGATGCAGATTAGTTACCCATTAATGTTGGGTAGCTCTATAATTAATAGGCAGCTCCACACATCCTGCGAGCTACGGTTCGGTGCGGTTAGGATGGATTCCCGTGGGATTTGAATATGCTGTAAGGCAAGCTCATTTCCCACTAGGTAGCCACTGACGGTCCACAGCAGGGCATCATGCTAGGCCAAGAGTCTGCCCCGTGTGGTGAAGTCCACCGGGTGGTTTCACAGCTGAATGACAGTTGTGGAACCTTAGTCCCAGGGTGACGGTGGGAATTCCAGAGAAGTCAAGGTTTTCCCATTGTTCTCTCAGTCCAGACACACAGGACTGTAGGGAAAGGAGCTCCCTGGGCAAAGGCAGGGGGAGAAGACGTAGGAGGAGTAAGCCAGACTCAGTTACTGGGGAAAAGTAGAGGAGGTAGAACAGGACAAGCCTGACTTTGATGGGACTAGAGACCTTTGCAGAAAATTGAATTTAAAAAAATCGCCATGACAAGACACACAAGGAATGCATCCCTATCCTCTTAGAAGAAGTGGAGGTAAAGAAGCATTTGCTAAGTAAGTTCCCAGAGCCGGCTCCACAGGCCTCTAAAGAATTTACAGAGACTGTACCCATTGCTTCCTAGCACAGACCTCAAAGTACATGGAACCATCTTGTAGGTGAGGGAAAGAGGTTGCTTAAATATCCACCCGGATTCACATTTCTGCCCACGGTGAAGGGGGCCCTCAAGTACAGGTACTTAGCTGATGCTGGGGCCTCAACTGTAGACTCAACACCTGCTGTGTCCAGATGCAGCAAGATTTTTCCTACTCTCTTTTCTTTACCCAGCCCAGCAACTTCTGAGCCTTGTCTTGTTAAGTTCTTGTAGACCGGATTTTCTTTTCCTTTTCTGAAAGATGAATGATGTATATCTTAGGTCTGTTGTTCATAAAATTAAATTCTCTTGTTCCCTTGAGCCTGTGATTTTTCTCCTGTAAAATGGAGCCCAGTAAGCATCTATACCTCTTCATGTTGAGTATTGCAAAGGAAATAATGTATGTGTTAGCAAAATGGTGGGCAGATGACAGGCTCTTAACACACATGCTCAAAGATCTGATGTAGCAGCAAATGAGACTAATACTGCATTTGTATCCAGTATACACACACATACCCTGCATCATACACCACAAACACATTCACATACTACACACATACACACACTGCATACACATCACATACAAACACCACACACACACTGCATACACATCATACACACCACACACACACTGCATACACATCACATACACACACACTGCATACACATCATACACACCACACACACACCACATACACATCACATATACATGCACACATACCACACACCACACCACACACACACACACCTCAAAACTAAACCTCTTGGGATGGTTACTTAAATTGTTAACTTGACCTAGCTTAGAACCACCCATAAAGAGAGTCTTAATGAGGAGTTGTCTCAGTCAGGTTGGACTGTGAGCATGTGTGCAGGGGATTGTCTTGATTCAATTAACTGATGAAGTGTCCACTGTGGGCAGCACCATTCCATAGGTTTGGGTCCTGGATTGAATGAAGACAAAAGCAAGCTAAGTACCAACATTCCTCTTCTTCTGCTCTCAGACTGTGGATGCAATGAGAGCAGCTGCCCCAGGCTCTTGCCACCAAGCCTTCTGCCTTAAGACAAATTTTGCCTGTGAACTTTAAACTCCTTCGCTCTTAATTTGACTGTGTCAGGGCATTTTGTCACAGCAAGGGGAAAAGTAACTATGGCAACAATGATGGTGGATAATGAAGAAAAGCAGCTCACTGGCTGGCCGTTGTAGGCTGTGCTTTGCATAGCACATTCCGTGTTTCCAAGGGAAAGAAGGAGAAGGAAGAATAGTTGGTTATGGTGGAGGGGAATGAGGAGAAGAAGGGGGAAGATGAGGTTTGTTAGCCATGAAATCAGAAAGTTTGAAACAAAGTTTGAATTTTTGCCTTCTCTTAAAAAGTGATAAAAATGTATTAACAATCGGTTAATGTTCCACATTCATGGGAGCTAAGCTATTAACTGTAACATTTATGCAAGACCAAGCTGCACCATGAGGCTTGATACACAGCCAGGTTTCTCTGGTGCCATCCATGGTACCCTCTGGTTTGGACCAGTTTTGTATATGGCCCTCATCTCTAGTGTGCTCTTGGACTTGAGGGCTCTCATCTTCATGCCATCCGCCTGCCCCTGTGAGCATGTGTGCCTATGAACTCTCGCTAAGGGCATCTTCTTCCTCTTGCTGACATTCCAATAATAGCACACTGTTTCTGGAGGTCAGAAAGGTGCATTTCCACCTTCAGCAATAATGTTCACTCATCATCTCAAATGCAAGGCAAGGATAACATCCCTGTTAAGTTATCTGCCCTCTGGAGAGCTTCCACTGGGCTTGCTAATTTGCTGGAAAATTTGACGAGACCCAGGCTCTTGAACTAGATAATTCATTTGCCTTTGAGGAATTCCTTCAGCTCTGCAATGGGAAAAAGAATTGAGAGTTTTCCCCAGAGGAAAATTCTCTGAAACACTTAAAGCCACAGGAATAAGAGGTTATTATCGCTGGCTGTGTGGCCACGCTGCTGCCTCTTCAGTGCTCTTTGCCCTTGCTGCAGAATTCTTTCCTTCAACATGTCACCTGGGCTAAGTAGGTTTTCTCGTTCTAGATTTACCAGTGACAGTCTATCAGAGAGGTTATGTGATAGCACCTATGATGGCTATTCTCAACCACTAACCTGACAGGATTTAGAGTCACCATGGAAACAAATCTCCAGGTATGTCTAGGAGGGATTTCTTAGATCAGGTTCATTGACACTGGAAGACCCAACCTAAACTTGGGTACCATTCAGAGACTAGGATCTTGAACTAAATGAAAAGGAGAAATCAGTTGCAGCATCATTCACCTCTCCTCTCTGTTTCCCGACTGTGGACACAATGTGACCACAGCATCCTCCTCTCCCTGCTTCCTGTATGACCACAGCCTAACCAGCTGCCTCACTCTCCTGCCCTGGGACTTTCCCACCATCATGAATTGTATCCTTGAACTGTGAGCTGAAATAAAACCTTTCTTTAAATGGCTTTTCCAGGCCTTTTGGTGTGACAATGAGAAAAGTAACTTAAAAAGTTCCTAAAGTCACACAGAGTCACACAGTCTGTAGCTTATAGAGTTGACACTGACCTGCTTATTCTAATTTCTCTGTTCATACTCTTTTTATCTCTGCCACACACATTTTTTCCTGTTATGTAATGAAGAGAACTGTTCTAACCTTAGCCCCCAACCCCTTACACTCATCACCTACAATGGGCCATTGGAAATTATGTATCTAATAAAAATCCTTGCTTAGTATAAAGTTTCATTTCCTACACACTGGGAAAGAATGAAAGTCAGTAGCTTTTGCAAGGACTGTGTGGACTGATTTGATCTCTGACTTCATGGCACTTACATGATGACAAGGGATAACAGACACTAAACAAATAATATTGTATAATGGCCTTACAAGAGGGGTCAAGACAAAAGAAGTCTCTATCCTTATCCATTTATAAACCATGGATGAATTGAGAGCAGAGTGAAACCTTGGGGAGAATTATGGAGAGGAAGGGCAGGCAGAAGATCGATAACTTTGATGACTTAAATAAAATAATAATAATTATTAATTATTTTAAGCCAGGTTCTTGTTATACAGCACAAGCTGATCTCCAGTGTCCTATGTAACCCAGGTTAACCTTTAACTTGGATTTTCCCATCTTACCTTTGTGAGCTTTGAGATTGCAGCCCTGAACTACTATCTAGCTTCAAGAACATCCTTGAGAATTTACCACCAATGGCGTCAGCAGGTGTGCAGCCTTCTTCTAAAGAATGTCTTGAGTTGCCTTGACAGAAGCCATTACAATAGGGTTCCACTTTGTAGAACTTGATTCTAGTCCTGAATAATCCTGTCTCCTCTAAGATGACTTCCTGACATCACCCACGGTTTACACTTTATGAACATCAGATCAAGCCAGCATGCATGTATCCATTAGCACTATTTTTGTATTAAATTATATAATTTTTTTGCCTGCTTCCATCCCTTCTTAGAAGCTTATTGAGGATAGGGCAATGGTGGCACACACCTTTAATCCCAGCTCTCAGGAGGCAGAGGTAGAGGTAGGCAGATCTCTGTGAGTTTGTGGCCAGCCTGGTCTAACAAGAGCTAGTTCCAGGACAGGCTCCAAAGCTACAGAGAGAGAGAGAGAGAGAGAGAGAGAGAGAAAGCCACCACCACCAAAAAAGAAGCTTCTTGAGGGCAGAGGTGGGTTTGGTGCATACTTAATACATGATGCTGATTCACAAACCATTGACTGAATATTTGATACTGTAAACAAGTTAACGTTCACTATACCTTTGATCTCATTGACACAGTACTGTAACACTCCCTGAAAATTAACAAGGAAGAGGTTCAGATACTAAACCAACACTCCCTGTAACTGTAGCCTGTTAAAATGTAAAGGAAAGCCGGTTCTACCCTCTGGTTCTGAAATGCTGCCTGGGAAGAAGTTGCCATTGTCATTCACCACTACAGTCATATTTGACTGTAGAATTTGGGAGACAAATTCCAGATCTCACTCATCCTTCCTTCAAACATCCTTTTGCTGAAAGATGTTCTTTATCTACACACACCTTGGACGATTCCCTAGCCAGACCTGGTTACATGTGTTCAGTATCAGAAATTCATTTAAAATACTCAGCATCATTGTTATGTCTTTTGAGGGAAATACTTCATTAGCCTTATTCCTTTCTCTAACTTCTGAGCTTATTTTTGATGGCTCTCTATAGCAAGTGTGTGTGTGCGTGCATGCGTGTGTGCGTGTGTGTGTGTGTGTGTGTGTGCTTTTGGTATCTGTCTCCACTGAGGCTCATTTCCAGGCATTTCCTGTGGAGCCAGTGTCCATTCTAAATGTCATCCAATTCCATCTGTCAACCTGCTTGCTGTGTGGGCAGAGGCGAATGGGCCTCTGGTGTCCTGTCAGGTGTTGTAAGGGCTCCTGCAGCCTGGTGCTAGACATTGCTACTTAGCTGCAGGAAGGCAGCATCCAGAAAGGAGAGCACAGACTGTGCTTGGGGGAAGAGTACAAGAAGGCTCTAGCGGGTGCGGAGGTGGGAAATGTGGTCTGGCAAAACAATAGCAGGCTGGAATCAAGACTTCCTGGGTTCAAACCACCACTTGCCATGGTCCGGGTGTTCACACAGCTCATTCACTAACACGTTGAAAAAGCCATGTTTCATTTGCTGTTTAGTTTTGGATACACATGTCTGTACGCAATGTATGGTGGCATGAGGAAGCCAAAGGACAACTTTGAATGCTATTTCTTGGAGCCAGCCTCCTTTTTTTTGAGACAGGGTCTCTCACTGACTGGGGTTGCTGATTTGGTCAGGCTGGCCAGTAAACCCCAGGGAGCTGTCTGTCTCCATTTCTCAGCACTGGGATTATGGACACATGTCATAATGCCTGGCTTTCAGTTCAGGTTTTGGGGATGCAATCATTGAACAGATTAAATTCTTTCCACAGCCTGACAGTATGTATTGTTTACTTGTTTTCAATTGATAAGTAACAATTACATATGTCTGGGGAGTACAAGTCCATGCTTTGACAGGATAGAAAGAACGAGTCAAGTTAACTGATACACTATCACCTCATGAACTTAGCTTTCCAAATGGCAAGAATGTTCAACATTATATTTTATGTATCTAACACCCTATGGCAAACTGTGGCCACCACTAAAAGATTTTGCTTCAGTCTGACGGGAACTTTGGGCCCTTTGATGAACACTGCTGCTTTGACCTCCCTCTTGCCCTGTAGCCTAGGTATCTAGTAATGTCACTAAGTCCTAACGTGTGGCACAGAATACATGTTTCCTGTTTACTTCAGAGTGTTGGTTGATTATGGGGCCTCTTATTTGTAACGCTTCAAATAGAGTTTCAAGCGTATGTGTTTTTCTAGAGAAGACTGCCCAAAGAGGGTTGGGCCTCCCTCTGCCACACTAGCCTGTGTCCTGGGAAGGCCTTGTCTTTCTTGAGTCTCATATGTGTCATGGCCACTAAAAAAGGGAGTGTGATATGTGAAGACATCAAACAAACGAGAAGTCTCATCTGTATTCAACACGGGACTGGCATAACTGGGCCCTAGAGGGTGGCTGCCCTCGATTTGTGGCCTGCCAATCGGCCTGCCTTTCTCTGCCCCTTGTGTTGTCTTTGTCAAAGCTCTGGGGTCTTTTTTGTTGTTGCCGGGGATTTTATTGGTTTTTTTCTGTAATACTGGAGATTGAACCCAGGACCTGAAGTGTACAAGGCGAGGGCACTATTGCTAAACCATTTCCCCAGCCTGGGTTTTGGGTTTGGTTCTTTTAATATTTATTCTTACTTTTCCTATCCTCCCCCTCTTTCTCTTTTTCTTTCTCTTTCCCCCAATCCCTCAATTAAAAAAATCTTTTCAGTGCTGAGGATTCATCCCAGGGCTTTACAGGTGCTAGGCAAGTGCTCTGCTGCTCAGTCCCCAGTGCTGGACAAAGGCTCTGCCGCTCAGTCCTCAGTCCTAAACGTTCCTTTTCAGCAACCAACTTGGCACTTGTCTCTCGCACTCTAATTGCTTCCCTTTAACCCCGGAAGCTCTTAGCTTGCATCTTGCACCCTAAGTCTGTTTCTGACTTTCGGGTTGTAATATAAGTTGCTGAAACAACTCATTTCAAATGGTTTTAGGTATTGGGTGATTATATGAGTCAGTGTCAAGCCCAGCATGTCGTGTATAGTGCATGTAGAAGGGAGATGATGCCCAGAAACACATCCCTCTGCTTTACATTCTGCTAGCCTAGGTCTATCATAGTCAGATTTGGGAACTGATCTCAGAAAGGTTGAGCTATTTCATGGTGAACTGTGAGGAACCTGGAACATGACCTCATTCTAAATTTATGCTCGCAGACTGTTCTCTTACTTCCAAGGCGGGCTAGTCTTGCATGCAGGCCTGCTCATACACAGGCAGTGTAGACTTGTAGAGACGAAGTTCTCCCATTTTCATCTAGACAGCAACTGGACCCAAGACTTTGGTCTTTCAGTTGCCACGACCTTGGTTCTTGGTGTCAGTCTTGGCACCCTGCAGAGGATATGCTCTGCCACTGAGGCAAACATCTGTTGGTTTAAGAACTTTGATCCAGTTTGTCTCCTGGGCCCTTTCAGCTCTCAGCCTTGTTCTGGATCTCCAGGGCGGGGGCTTCTCACTTCTCCCCCCATGGCTTTCTGTCATCTGCCATATTATGACAGGAAATTGCTTTTCTACCTTCTTCAAGTATAGTTTCCAGCTTGCCACCAGCAATGGATTCCCCTCCTAGCCCAGCATACTGTTTACTGTAGGTAGTAGGGTTGCCACGGAGGTGAATTGGAACCACTGGTCTCCGATGTAGAGACAAAGCAAGGAGGAAGTATTGGCTTGACAAAGTAAAAGGCCTTTGTTAGTGTACAAACACTGGGGGTTTTAGGCACCTTGACTAAGTTTGAGGGGATCTCTGTAAGTCTTTAGAAATGGTAACAAGTGGTCCTCACAGGCCTTAGAAATTAGTATGCATGATCAGGTGATTGACACTATTACTGCACTAAATTCAGTGGCTGGTATTAATAAGGTAAGATTGGTCAGAATAAAGGATTATTTTGGAATCTGTTTCCAGAACAGTCCTTGGAACCCAAGAACTAAGACCTAAAACTTAGCTGTGCTATTTATCTTTCATTTGAGCACAGGAAGTGGTTTCACACTCTGGGCCAGGAGCTGTTTTTAAGAGGACTAGGTGAAATGAAGGCCAAATCTCTACCCAGAGGTTCATTAAGACAGGAACTGCTGAACACAAACCCGGCTCCAGACCCTCCTATAGAAGTCACAGGCTTGATGTCTGCGGACCAGAAATCAAGGTGTTTGCTTTCAAACACTTTTACTTTGGTAAAAGGGGATAGAAGAAACACAAAATTATTAATTAATAAATTAATATGTATTTGGAGTCCATGGGTTCCACCTTTGAATCAAAAATATTTTGGAAAGACAATTGCATCTGCCTTGAATATGTATTGCCCTTGGTTGTCTAAGCACTATAGAGCAACATTAGCTATTACAGGTAGTTAGAGGTGAGCCAGGGCTAGGGAAAACATGTTTTGGTTCCATACATGTATCTTTTACCGTTTATATCAGGAACTATATTCTGGAAACCTCTGTGTCCTGGACAGTCTCAGGCAAGCCATAAACACAGAGATAACACAATTTATTTCTTCCTTCTCTACTGAAGTCTCTCATCTCAGATTGTCCTGCCGCATTATTGGCAGGAAAGGATACTCCACAGAGGTCAAGAAAGATCTAGCAAGATGGGTCTTTCCCAGCTTCTCCCTGGGTTGTTA
The DNA here is from genome assembly GCA_001685075.1 of Bramus lutescens. Classification (NCBI taxonomy): domain Eukaryota; kingdom Metazoa; phylum Chordata; class Mammalia; order Rodentia; family Cricetidae; genus Bramus; species Bramus lutescens. The sequence goes on from LOEQ01003855.1 coordinate 325,030, forward strand.
CCATGACATCAATTCTTTCCATTCTATCCATTTCTACATGGTTGGATATTCTTCCTTGGACTCAAGCACAAAAATGCACAATCTCCCAAGTGTTTGGGCCTTCATTTCTGAAGGCTTCTGCACCGTAAAAATTTAATTAAATTTATTAATTAAATAAAATAAACTTAAACCAGTCAAGTCAATTGTAACTTTCTCTCATTATTTTGTTGCTGTTGTTGCGCTGGTTGTAGGAGTGCTAGTCCCCACTTACAAGAGACAAGAAAATGTGTTGCACTCTGTCTAACCTGTGTTACAGTATCCATAGAATAGAAAGTTCCCCAAATGCTGCCAGGTGGCGATGCTACAAATCTGTCATCCCTGCTTGTTGAGGGGTAGAAATACTTTTGTAGAGAGGAACTTTTCCTTAAGGTCTAGTCATGATTTTCTGTGATCCTGAGGAGAAGTCACATAGAAGTGGTAGAATTTACATTGGCACAGTTCAGTGTTGTCCTAACACTGGCCAGCCGGGTCCTGCTCAAGAGAACCCTTACTTGGCTCTGAATTTCTATTATTTTTTAATAAACAGCACAGAAACATCTTTATTACTTTATATTTATTTATTTTATTATTACTTATTTTATAAGATATAAAATAATATTTATGCCAGGCCTTTCTTGGCTAAGCAAATATACTTCTTTACTTTGTTCACGTAGTTCTTAGGTATCGGTGTTAGTGTCTGACACAAAACTGACATTTAGATACCTGGTGAGTGGATGCACCACAGTGAGCCTAGATGGGTAATGCTTTAGCCTGTGTGGTGAGGGACAGCCTTTCTGCAGGAGGTACTGATAGAAGGATGGCAAGGAGGTGTCAATCACACGGGGTTTATGGAAAGAACCCACAAAGCACAGGAAGATGTAATAGAAGGTTCTATTGCAGGAACAAGCTTGGCTTTTGAGGATCAGAAGAAAGGCCCTGTGGGCAAGGGCAGATGTCATATCAGCCAGGTGATTTTCCTGAGCTATCATGAAGAGTTGGCCTTTTACTGTTTGGTGAGTAGAAATAGACAAGCCTAAAGTTGGAGAAGACTTTTATATGATTTATTTTTTAAAAGAAGAGTCCAGATACTATTGAAGACATTTTGAAAGCTAGGAGACAAATTAGGAATTTCTGGAACAGTTAAGCTTGAATGAGGAGATGTTTGTGTATGTAGTGATGATAGATATAGAATTAATATATTTAAAAAGGGAATATACAGATGTTCTCTGCCTTAATTACTACCAATGCTTGGAAACTCTTTTTTCAGATTTATCTTTATTTTAATTGTGTATGTGTGTGTATGCATGTGTGTGCGTGCATGTGTATGTGCGTGTGTGTGCACATGTGTGTGTGTTGTGCATGTGTGTGTATGTATGCTGTGTGTGTATGTGTATGCCATGTGTGTATATGTGTGTGTGTGTGTGTGTGTTTGTGTAGGGGATTGTCTAGAGGACAGAATAACATGTTGGAACCCTGAAACTGGAGTTATGGGTAGTTGTGGAGTCATCCAATGAAGTGCAGGGAACCAAAGTCAGATCCTAAGCAAGCAAGCAGTGTTAACAACGAGCAGGTGCCTCGGCCACTCCTAATTCTTATTCTGAGCACCTGCATCATGGGCAGGGCATGCAACTGGTAACTTGGAGATCATGTGATAGCAAAGCACTGCGTATTGCTCTACAGCAATACACAGTTGATTGCGTTTAGTGTTGTGCACTATACATTTTAGTTGGGAACATGGTTTCCCTGTGGCTTGTGGTGGATGTTCTGCTGTGAACTGAAATGATGCCTGTCACTCTGACTATGCCATCATACTTGACTGCTGATATGAGAAAATGGCCATGTTATTGGCCTCATTACCTCATTTAGTGGCTATATTGAAAAGACCCCTGTCAGCCATAAAGGTAGGGTATCTAAGGGGAGGAATAATACCCTTTTATTCTAAGCCTCTGAGATTTTTTTCTGCAGAAAATCTAATGTAGTATGATTGAATAATGATGTAAGAGGCAACATTTGAAGGCCCCAAACTAAACCACCTTCTAGGAAATATTAGAGAGTGACCACCAGGATGCTTTCATCCTCACGGCCACTGGACTGGATTCAGATCACCTGGGGAACTGTTTCTGAGCCGCGTATATCTGAGAGTGTTCCCAGAGAGATCACCAGAGTTAGGAGGGCTCAGCCTGAATGTGGCTGGAAGCACTCAATGGGCTGGGAGCCTGGAGGGAACAAAAAGGGAAAGGAAGAAAAATCTGACTCTCCTGTCCCCCCTTCTCTCCAGCTGACTCTCCTGTCCTCTTCTCTCCTGTCCCCTTCTCTCCTGTCCCCTTCTCTCCAGCCGACTCTCCTGTCCTCCCTTCTCTCCAGCTGACTCTCCTGTCCCCCTTCTCTCCTGTCCCCCTTCTCTC
>LOEQ01003855.1:327635-339223 GCA_001685075.1 Bramus lutescens
TTCTCTCCAGCCGACTCTCCTGTCCCCCTTCTCTCCTGTCCCCTTCTCTCCAGCTGACTCTCCTGTCCCCCTTCTCTCCTGTCCCCTTCTCTCCGGTCCCCTACTCTCCAGCTGACTCTCCTGTCCCCTTCTCTCCAGCTGACTCTCCTGTCCCCTTCTCTCCTGTTCCCTTCTCTCCAGCCTCCAGCCGATTCTCCTGTCCCCCCTTCTCTCCAGCTGACTCTCCTGTCCTCTTCTCTCCCTCCAGATGCACACAGATGTGCTTTCCCGCCGCTGCCCATGGGAGCTGCTCCTGCTGCCGTGCCTTCCCAGCCTGGCAGGACTGTACTCTCCAACCATCAACTAAAACAAACCCTCCCACCCTTAATTCGCTTATTGTCAGGTATTGATCACGGCAAGAAGGAAAGCTGCTAATATAATCACTGTGCAAAGAGAACCTCCCAAGCTGCCAAAATACAGCTCACAAGCTGCAATGAGGCAAGGTGTGAAATACTCCAGGAAAGGGAATCCAGACACAGTCCACCTCCAGTTTGGTAATTTATGAGCAAAGAGCTTTGCAGAGACGCCTTTGACCTGGCCAAATTCAGCCCGGCACTGGCATGACGAAAAATCTCATCCCATGAAATACGAAAGTCAAGATAGCATGACGCTAAAGGGAATGGCCTGAAGAGATAAAGATGGTACAATCAGATTATGTTGCAGATTTTTTAAAAATAGAAGAAGGCACAAAATGAATGAAACACTCTATTGTATTTTGGTTTGCTGGCAGCCACTGGCCCTGATTCTGCAAGGCCCATTCCTTTTAACCATCTTCCTAATCAATACAGTGAGATGGGACCAGGCTGACTGTACGGTACATGAAACATTATCTAGGAAAGCAGGGGAGATTTAGAAAGCAGGATGTGTTCAGCCTGACTGACTTACTCATTTGCTCTGAGTACATGACTGGGGAGCCATGATGTTCTTTTTCTCTTCCCCCATGCGTGTGTATCCCCTGCTTAGCAAATCTAGCAGCACCTATTCCAATTTCTTTCTTTCTTCTATTATTTTTGTTTGTTTGTTTTTGTTTTTCAAGACAGGGTTTCTCTGTGTATCTCTGGCTGTCCTGGAACTCACTCTGTAGATCAGGCTGGCCTCGAACTCAGAGAGATCTACCAGCTTCTGCCTCCCTGAGTGCTGGGATTAAAGGCGTGCACCACCACCGCCGGGCTCCAATTTCCTTTTGTAATGATTTAGCAGTGTTTTCTGACCTGGTATCATAGAGGTAGCTACTTTTGTTTAGACTATATTTTATTTTTGGAAAATTATATCATAGGTCAGTATAACACATAAATCTTTCTTATTAAGAGTTAGGAAAACCCAAACAAAACAGATACAATAAAAAGAGTTAGCTGCGGCTAGATATGCCTTTATAGACCAACACATGGTCCCTCAGTTCCAATCAGGTTGAGCTTTCAGAAAAATGGGGGAAATGAAAATGATGACATAGGGTTGATTCTTGAGGAAATTTCCAGAACTGGAGATGCTCTCAATCTATTAATGGAAAAGGCACCAAGTCTAAAGTGTTCAAGCTCTTTTAATTTCAGTATAGAGAGCATCCCTGGTGGACAGTCACTCTTAGGGGACAAGTGTAGCTGGGGGTGGAGCTGCGCATTGGGAGTAAGTGTTCATCAGGTGGAGGCAGAGGAGTGAGTGGATGAGACGGACCCTCCTATATCCAATTCTGACAGAGGTGAGCCAAGGAGGACAAAACTCATTGTGAAGTCCATCTCGTGGTTTCTGCCTCTTGGACAGACAGTGCTAACACAATTCACAACCTGACTTAGAAACAGATATTTGTCTGATGGAGGGCAGCATTGCTTGATGTCCCTGCCCAGTGTTCCCTATATGAAAACTAAGTGACCCCATCTATTTTCTGCAGGTGCTCCCCTCTGGCTGGCCCATTCTTTCCCCCAAATAACTGCACTGAATCACTGCAAAGATTTTTATGGAACCAAATACATCCTTCATGTCCTTTGACTCCCAGATCTCAAGCGATCAGTGCTGCTGGGGTCCAAGTCTAGGTGAGTCACCCATCTTTATTAGGTCTGATCCCTGTACAAATTCATTATTAAAAAGCCACAGTCCAGAGACTGCTTGGAAGGAGAGCAATATTAATATGCACCACCACCATCAGAATCTGTCCCAGAGCCTGACACGAAGAGATGACTCAATAATTATTATGTGTGAGGAATGGAGGCAGTCAAAATGCCAGGTTCCCACGTGACGCCTGTACCTGCTTTCCAGGCACTGTGCACCGCAAGAAATAGACGCGGGAGCAGATGGTGGCAGGATGGCGTGAAAAGTGCTGCGTGTGCATCAGTAGCAGTGTGCGTGGAGCAGAACAGGAAACTTCAAGGCATCAGTTCGCCCCTCACGGATGGGTGGTATTAGCTTCCCACTGCTGCCACAAAACATTACTCATGGCTTGAAAGAGTTGCTAAGAGTTGGTCTCTCGTTTTTCTTCCTATTGCTCCCCTCTTTCACCTTTGAAACGAGAGACATTGCACCATTATGAGCCTTCTTCTTGAGTCATATTTCCATCTAGCCAGAAAAATGTTTTCCACTTATGTATGCATTTATATTGGACCCAGAAGACTAACACAGGGCCACCTCTCCAGGTCAAGGTCATTAGCACAATCAGTTCTGCAAAACTCCTTCTGTGAAATATGGTAACATAATCCCTGGTCTAGGACAGAACACGGCATCTTTGGATGCCTGTTGTCCAGCTTAACATAAATAGGAAATGATGAAGGACATATTAAAAGGAGGTGATGACTGACTGAGTCCTAAAGCATAACCAACATCACCAGCATGAACAGGGAAAGTGGAGAGATGCACAGGAAGGATTCTGTGCATATGAGAACCTCATATTTGGGGGAAGATTTCTTGAATCAGTAGACAGATTTGAGACACATTAAGAATTATAAATGGTATTTCTTCCTTAGTATATCCTGTTAATTCGACAAGTAGACCAAGATTTGTGCTCATATTAACTTAATAATTACTGCTTAATTAGCAGCCCAAATGAGGGAGGCCACTAAGTACTATTATTCATGGGAGAATGTGTTATTTAATATTTTCTTTCAGAATAGTGTTGCTAGCCAAGGCAAGGTCGTGACAGATAGCAAGATCAAAGAAAGAACTATGAGAGAGAGAGAGAGAGAGAGAGAATCTTCTTGGTTAGTTAATTAAAGAGAAAGAACAATTATTGACATAGAGGCTGTGATCATAAACTCAGCAGCTCAAAGGATCTGAAGTGAACATTTCTTTCCTTCTTTTCTGCTTACCTTGATCTCCTTCCCCCTCCCTCCCCTCCCTTTCCCTCTCTCTCTCTCTCTCTCTCTCTCTTTCTTTCTTTCTTTCTTTCTTTCTTTCTTTCTTTCTCCTTTTTGAGACAGGGCTTCATGTAGCCCAGGCTGGCCTTGAACTCACAGTGTAGTCAAGGAAGACCTCAACTATGGATCCTCCTGCACCCCTCTCCACATATCTGGGTAGACATGCGACAACACACTGGCTTTCTATGGTGCTGGCGACTGAACCCAGGGCTTTGGACATGCTCATTAAGCATTCCCCTAGCTGAACTCCAGCCCCAAGCCTCACGTTAGGTTTTCCAGAGAAGGCTTTCTATAGTGAAGTGGAAGGGAGACGGAGAGGTGCTGCTGGGTACCCGAATGTCTGGTGTGTAGGACCTCTTGTCATAAGATGGCAAAAGAGAGTGGACTGTGGGCTCTGGTCTGCGAATGCAACCTGATGCTCCCCAGACTCTGTGTACACTGGTGAACAAGCGGGAAATGCCTGTCAACTCGGAATCCTACCCTGAGTAAAAATAGCCTCCAGAAATGACAGGAAGTAAAAACATGCTCAAATACAGGAAATGATAAGACTGTGTCACTATAGACCAGCTCTAAAATGGGAAAGGAACCTGGCTAGTTGTCTGTCACTTGACACAAGCTAGAGTCATTTGGTAGGAGGGAGCCTCCGTTGAGAAAGTGTTTCCACCAGACGGGCCTGTGGGGCATTTTCTTGACTGATGACAGATGTAGGAGGGTCCAGTTCACTGTGGGTGGTACCACCCGTGGGTTGGGGTCTTGGCTGCTATGAGATGGCAGACTGAGCAAGCCGGTAAGTAGTGTTTTTCCATGGCCTCTGCTTCAGTTCCTGCTTTGAATTCCTGCCCCAGTGTCTCTACATAGAAGTATTAGGATGAAACACTCTCCCCACCACCAAGCTGCTTTGGTTATGATGTTATATCATAGCAATAGACACCTTCACTAAGATGCCTTCAAAGAGGCAAGAAGAGAGAGCACCATGAACAAGGGAAAGGCAGCATTCTCCTCACAAGCTCCTTAAATATTTAATGGTTGAAAGAAAAATAAGAACATTATATATGGGGTTTTAAATTTGTACAGTTGTAATATGGAAATAATTACAACACAAAAGGAAGAGCTTAAGATGATATAGAGGTAATATTTTCAAATTCCATATGCAGAATTAACTATTTGTATGCTACATGTTATCAATACCCAGAACACACGTTAACAATGATACAGTTAGAGACAGTAAAAAACACACTAGAGGGCAGAGAGATGACGCAGCTGGCAAAGTGCCTACCACAAGTCTGACAACTTGAGCTTACTCCCTGGGACCTACAGTGGAAGTCAGAACTGACTCCTGAAAGTTGTCTTCTGACCTCCACATGTGTGCTGTATCACGTGTGACCTCCATGTGTGCTATGGCACACGGGACCTCCACATGTGTTCTGTGGCACACGTGACCTCAATATGTGCTGTGGCACATGTGACCTCCATGTGTGCTGCAGCATATGTGACCTCCACATGTGTGCTGCGGCACATGTGACATGCACACACACAACAACAATAGCAGAGCAGCAGCAATAATGATAAATAAAACAACTGTAAAAGGACAAATCATATACACTGAAATTAAGGATTAAAAATATTTAAATAGATGACAGATACAGTAAGCAAAACACATCTTAATCCGAGGTCTTGGGAAGCCGAGGCAGGAAGACAATAGGTGTGAGGCCAGCCTCAGCCACACAGTGAGACCTTGTCTTAAAAAAGTCAGTAAGACCAATAATGTTCAAGTGCTCAAAGTGTTCTACAGACGGTGAACAAAAAATGAGAAATGGAGGAAATAAACCCACAATAACACTGCACACAAATGATCCATGTACATCAAAGAAAATATAGAGATTGTCAGGATCCACAGTATGGTTTCTACCAGAAACTTACTTGAAAGTCCAGAGAGATAGCTCAGCGGGTTAACGTGCCTGTCACCAAGCCAGAGTTTGATTCATATGATTGGAGGAGAGAAGTAACTCCCTCAAGCTGTGTGCACTGACCTCCGCGTGCCTGCACACATGCACACACATATGCACACTTGCATCAAAAAATAAGTGTAATAAGACTAGGAGACAGAAACTTCAGCCAAAATGATGCAGTTAGGTAAAAGCAAAGGGTGGAAATGCTTTGTCATAAAAACTCTAATAAAGAGAGCATTGGAGTGGCTACTTTAATGTCTGAGAGCATCAGTTATCAGGGTTAAAGAATGGTTCATTACAGGCCAAAAGGGTCAATTCAATAAGAAAAAGTAATAGTTCACAACATGTAGTCATCTAACAAGTTTCAAAATATACAAAACAAAACCTGGTAAAACTTAGACATGATATTGACACATTCAGGGCTAGTGAGATGTATCAGCAGAATGGATGACAATTGTTAGGCCTGAGATCCTGAGCTCGCTCTCTGCCAATCTATTTGCGAGAGACCAGAAAAACAAAACAAAACAAAACAAAACTCCGTGCATTTCATAGCTAAAAATAATCTTCAAAATAATATGTACCTACTTATATGGTAGAAACCACAAAACACTGAGAAACGAAATAAGAGAATTCATAAACTGATACTCAATACAGTAAAGATGTCAATTATCCCAAAACTAATATGCAGGCTTAGAGGAGTCACCATCGGAATTCTGGCAGTGTGTTTTAAACAGTGACAACCCAGCTCTGGATGTTATGTGGAAAGTCAAAGAAATTAGGAGATCTGAAACTGTTTGGAAACAGAAATAAAATCAGAGGAACAGTGCTTCAGGTCTAAGTCTTACTATGGAAAGCGGAGTGAGCAAACTGTTTGGTATTGATGAGGAAAAGACATGCAGATAAAACTAAGTCGAGTTCAGAGTGGCATCCACAAAAAAGAGTCGGGCCAGACAGGCTAGTCAGGTTTTGAGTCTGTGTCAACATCCCTGGGAGAAGTTTAAAAGAGGCAAGGCTGATTTTGAGTCACTGTTTCAAGCAGAGCTGGATTCCATTGCTATGGGCCTGAGGCAAGGCGGAGACACCCTGAGGAGACCATGGAGGAAGCAAGTGGACAGCCGCCCAGCCCACCATCCAGGAAGCAAAGACAGCAAGAAGGAAGGATCTAGTGGCAAGATCCAGTCTTCAATGGCACGATTCCAGGGACAGATCCCCCTTCACAAGCACGATTCCAGGGAAGCTTGCTCCAGCTAAGCCCATTCTGAAAGCCCTATAGGCTATGCGCTCACTCACAGATTAACCCAACCTTCTACATGGAAGCCTGTGCCGGGGCATTTCCTAACAATGACTGACTGATTTCTTTTTTTACAAAAGTACAAAGAAAATTCAATGGAGACAGGATGTTTTTCTTCCAAAAAAGGTGTTGAAACAAGTGCATGCAAATGAAGAACTCTAATTTAGTCTCATTCTTCATTATACAAGTGACTAGAATAGACATTGGGTTGAAACTTTCAGGAAAAGAAATGCAGGAGTTAGGCAGAGTTCCTAGACATGATGCCAACATTCATAATTTATGGTTCGTATGAAAAAGAAAATACAGGCTATGAAGGGAGGGAAAATTATTTGTAAGTCACAAATGGCAAAGGATTCAAATCCAGCATATGTAAGAGACAAAGTAAGAGCATGAGTGATTTGATTTTTAAAATGTGCATGTCTTTTGTCATCAGTGATGCAAAATTAGCCCAGAAGAGACAATCAAATCATTAACCATGTGGAACATGTGAGTTAAAGCCAGGATGAGGGGCTGGAGCGATGCCGTGACGGGTAAAGCAGTTGCTGAACAAATGTGAGGAGAGGGAGTGTAGGTCTCCTGCACCCACGGAAGAAGCAGCTCGTAGGGGTGAGCAGCCTTAGTCCCAGCAAGGGGGACAGAGACAAGCAGACGCCAGGGGCCTGAGTGGAAAAGCCTCAGGTAGAAGGAGAGAGACCCTGTGCCAGGCAGGAATGTGAAATAGTGCCCTAGAGCAGGTTTTTACAGAACTAAGCAAACGGTAAGTGGAAACACAGATGAATGTAGAAGATCATTTTATTACCATAAAGTAAACCTAACCAAACGCAAGGGAGGACGGATCATTATCTTATGGTAAACGATGGACAGTGATTGGTCACCGTGAGCGAATGCAAGTTCATCGTGCTCATCGGAATAAGTCATGGGGACAAGGTTATAGGTGACCGCTGGGGTTCTTTTATGTGGCATTCTGGAAAAGGCATGAGTAGAGGACAGGGTTATCCAAGGCTCCAGGTAAGGGGAGACTCCATAACAAAGATGGTTATTAGTAGGCTTGAGGGGATTCTGTATTTGGGCTATATTGGTAGTCATATGCGTGCATATGTATGCTAAAGTTTGTGGGCTAAATGTCAAAAGAAATAAATCAGTGAACACCCCCATAAACCTAATGTACTACATGACAATTTTTATTTCTTCTTTTTCTAATTAAAGCTTTATTTAATTTATTATTGTGGGTGTGATGTGTTTGTGTTTCTACAGGTGCATATGTAATAACATATATGTGGAGGTCAGAGGGTGTCATTTGGGATAACATGTATGTGGAGGTCAGAGAGTAGCATGTGGGATAATGTGTATGTGGAGGTTAGATAGTAGCATTTGGGATAATGTGTGTGTGTGGAGGTCAGAGAGTAGCATTTGGGATTGAACATCTATGTGGAGGTCAGAGAATAGCATTTGGGGTAACATGTATGTAGATGTCAGAGGGTAGCATTTGGGATAACATGTATGTGGAGGTTAGGGGGTAGCATTTGGGATAACGTGTGTGTGGAGGTCAGAGGGCAGCATTTGGGATAATGTATGTGGAGGTCAGAGGGTAGCATTTGGGATAATGTATGTGGAGGTCAGAGGGTAGCATTTGGGATAATGTATGCAGAGGTCAGAGAACAGCATTTGGGAGTCAGCTCTCTTTTCATCATGTTGGTCCTGGGAAGCCAGCTCAGCCCCTCGGTCATTCTAGAAAAGCACCCTTACCTCTGAGTTATCCTGCCAACTCGATAATCTCTTTTTAAATATGTGTGTGTGCAGGGGCGGGGGAATGAAATATTTGGATTTGGAAATAAAAGAAACCAGCAAATATGCTGTCTGTCTCTAATTTTCAATCATGACTTTTATGTCAAACCAGAAGAATATAAACCTATTTATATTTAAAACTCATAAGCATCTCAGAGTGAAATTTTGTAAGGAGACAAAGACTCTGAAAAGAAAGGACTTCAAATTTGGTGAGGGAGCACAGTGAAGCAGAGCCCTGCACTTCCCCTCTGATATGAGAGCTGATCATTTGCAATGGTTGACAGCCTCGGTGCAGAGTCGGGCCAGTTGCCACCTAAGTGTTATGGAGCAAGTTCCTTTCCTGTCTAGTCCCTGAAGATAAAGGTGGATGCTGAAGAGGATACTGAAACTGAGTTACCAAGAACGCTCACCGTTCTGTGACTGCCTTGCGGCATAGACTAGCTAGCTAGCCCAGGACTGGCCTGCTAGCAGAAATTCTTGCCTTGCCAGGGCCAATGGGTGTGATGAAGGAAGAGGAAGGGTTGGGTCTCAGGAACTGTCAGGGAAGAACTATGACAAGGGCTGAAAGAACACAAGAGGCAGCTAAGCTGTAACATGCTGTGCTCCTGATCCAGAGAGAATCTTATCCAGGCTGGGATGTGATGCTCAGAAAACAGTCACAGGGCTGACCTGCAGATTATGAGAGTCTCTCCACTTAGTGACCCCTCACTGTCTCCAGGTGGCCTCATTTTTGTTAAATCCCATCTTCCAACACTTGGAGATTTGCCTGGCTCCATGGGGGAGTAGCTCCTGGTACACTTGGGACCTCAAATGCTCAACTCTGAGTTAACTGAGGCAGAGGAGATCTGTTTCTGTGGTGTCAGCTGACACGTGATTGAGGACACAGAGGAAAATATGAGATCGGAGTGCAGTGCAGGGCCTTGCAGAGTCCCCGAGATGGCATGGCATAGTGCACAGAACCCCAAAAGTGTTCTCAGTCCTCACATCACCCCAGTTTAGCATGTGGCTGTAGCAGTAGCACACTCACAACTCAGCTAATCTACAGTGTCTCTGGCCTTGCACCTGGAAAACAGAGCCCCCCCAAAGATGAACCAATTTGTCTCAGTGACAGAATCATCTAATGACATCACTGGCTTTAATGCAGATCTTATGCTCCTAGGGTCAGGTGGAGGAAATGATCCTATTCTATCTAACTTGGAGACTGAAAGGTGATTTTCTCAAGGGGAAAATTGTACAGAGGTAGAGATAGACAAAATCGCAAGCACTTGGTCATGCTGTATGTGTGTACACATATATATATGTGCATATGTGTATGTATACATGCATATTTGCACGTGTGTGTGCGTGTTTGACACTGAGTCTCCCTCTGCCCCTCTCTAACATATTGGGTGAAACAGAATCTCCCAGCTTCATGTCTCATTTTTATTTTTATAATCCATAATCCACCAAATCCAGTAAGTGCTTCCAATATGCGTGTGTTTGTGGGCTCATCCAGTGGAGCATGAGTAACATACCAGTGGNGCAGCCTCAGCATCCGTCAGCTGCTGCTAGCTCCTCAGCTGGGGACAGGGTATCCGAAGCTCCTCCATCCTCTGTGCTGGGGTTTCCAACTGGCTTGACCTTGTAGAGTTAACCACAGCAGCTGTGAGCTAGGTGTGCATCAGCCATGTCACGTTCAGAGGCCAGGCTTCTGTAGCTCTCCTCACTTTAACTCTTCAGCAGCCACCAGAACAAAGACGCTTTTGTAACCAAAAGATATCAGAACCGACAAACTGATACTGAGTCTCCTTTTGTTTCCTAAGTCCCCATCAGTAACCACTGGAGTTGCCTGCTTCTCCTCTGGTGATCTTGAGGCTTTCATACACCTTTGGTTCCTGTACACTTGTCTTATAATAGATGGCTGACCATGCAGTAGGTGTTCAAAAAACTGCGCCCCAAATAAGCTGATAATGTGGGCTTTGTAAGCTCCAGGGGGCCACAAAAACACATTGCTGTGTTGGCCAAGAAGACGACTCTCTGTTGTTTTAATTCCAGGTGTAGAATTAGTTATGCTGTTTGATGTGAGCAGAGGAAGGTCTGGGCTCCAGTTGCTTTTCCTCTTGCCGTGANGGGAGGACTTTGGATCTTGGGTGCTGATGCTAAGGTGGAGACTCTGACTTTTGGCTGCAGTTAGCGTCATCATTACATGGAGCAACCTTATGGCAATGTCAGCTTGAGGAACACATAATTAAAAGGCACAAGAAAAGTTCTGGGTGGGACCTGAGGGCATTAGAAACAGCTTCAGCAATATGGCCAGGCAGTGCTGGAGGCCTGTTTCCTTAGGAATAGATAGGTGGTCCTCAAAGATCCCTATCTATCTAAGAATGGACTGAAGGAACACCGTACCATGAAAACATGAACGTTCTTCTCTTTTGTTTTCCAGAAATATCTTATTGTTGAGATCTATATTTCATAAACACATGCACACATATGTTTGATGTAGGTCTGACTTTTTATTAGCCTGATCATTCTGGAATTTGAATAGCTAATGCTTTCTTAGTGTCATTAAAATTTGCCCAAATAAAACACTGACATGAGCCTGAAAGCTGGTCTTTTGATTTATTACCCCCTAAACAGTGCCTTAAGTTTTATAAAACAATGCCTGAAGGGAAAGACTATGCTATGTTCACTTTTGCTCAAGTGAACCCTGCTCTGGAAGAAGTGATGCTCCTAAAAGGGCCCTCACATTCAGGCCTGGGTTCGGTGTCACCTGACTCAAGGTGCTCTAGGGCTTTCAAAGTCACCACTGTGTGAATGCATGGGAACCCTTTGACCCCAAGTCATTCCAAGGCATTATGATGGTAAGGAGTTGTCAATTCTATGGCTGGCCATGCCTCTAACCAGCCTGTATTCACAGGAGCACTGACAACACCCCCACCCCCAAAATTCAATTTCTTAGTAACCGAAGGGGAAAGGGTATTTAACTCATAAGATCATTTTGCCAATAAAAAAAATGGAGTACACAGACCTAAACAGAGAAAGCTCAACAGAGGAATCTAAAATGGCTGAAAGACACTTAAGGAAATGTTCAGCATCCTTAGTCATCAGAGAAATGCAAATCAAAACAACTCTGAGATTCCATCTTATACTTGCAAGAATGGCCAAGATCAAAAACACTGATGACAACTTACGCTGGAGAGGTTGTGG
>LOEQ01003855.1:339668-351128 GCA_001685075.1 Bramus lutescens
TCCTGAGTAAATTGGGAGCATGGGGACCTTGGGGGAGGATTGAAGGGGGAAGGGTAGAGGCAGGGAGGGGAGCAGAGAAAAATGTAGAACTCAATAAATATCAATTAAAAAAACCCAGAAAACAAAAACAAATAACACCAAAAAGAAAAACAAATTTAGAGATTGTAAAAGAGGGCATTTCACTCACCCATGCCTCATAACAACAGTGATTGCAGAGGACACTGGAACTTCACAAAAGTATTTATGCAAGGACATCTGCTGAACAATGCTTGCTCAGTCTTTGACACTATTCTGGTCATTGTTCACTATCTCCAAGGATAATGGATTCAAGATAACTTATGTAATCCTTCCCGTTCTGCCTTACAGTGTTCCCCTTGCCTCTACCTCTCTGAATATACACTTGGTTTACCATGATGCACACATAGCTGTCATGGGGCTGTACATTAGCTTCTTTAAAAAGAAAAGGATCATTTTGTTGTTTCGTTTTCAATAACTTTATTTGCAATATATAAAACAAAACACTTCAACTTTTAAAAGTATTACCACAAGCATCCACTCTTCTAATTTACTGGATTAAATCTATATCTTATTTCTTCATTTTTGTTATTCTAGTGACAAAGTGAAAACTACAGTCTAAGACTGTGACAGACAACATGTGGATCCTCAGCAAGACCCTGACATAGACCGAGTCCTCCTCAGGCCAATCTCCAACGTGTGGGGTCACAAACCTTTGATAGTGTCCATGTCAGAACTGTCAAACAGAAGAGAGCCCAGGAACTCTGCTAGAAGGTGTGGGATGTACCTGCAGAGAGCCTTCCTCTGTCTCTTGACGTCATGGCTAATATTAATTGTCAACTTGACAGGATCTCAAGTCACCTCTGGGAGACATCTCTGAGAATACCTGTGAAGAATTCTCTAGACTAGGCTAACCTCTTGCCTGAATGTGGGTGGTACCTTTCAGAGGTTGGCCAGATAAGGCAGTCTTTGTTTTTTGCTTGCTTGTCTTTGAGTCTTGTTCATGAGTTCATCTACCCCACTATTCCCACCATCGTTGCTGCTGCCACCAATCACCACTGAAAATAGAATCTCACTTCTTTGGCCTTCAGACATGGACCAAATATGAGTGGCTCTGAGTGGCTCTCTAGGAATCCTCCAGGTCTTCAGCACCAGAGTGGGGCTGCTGGGGCAGCAGCCTCATGGATTGAGTTGCCAGCTCCTCAGCCTCTCTAGTGTGAAGACAGCCATTGTTGGCCTACCCAGACCACACTATGCAAGCCAAGCTAATCTACCCTCTCCCCGTTAATATTTATTCATTCTGTTGGTTCTGTTCATCCAGAGAAGCCTGACTAATACACTGGGATGAAGCAGACCGACATTGATAATCCAGAAGGATCACTGACAGTTTGACAAATTGTTGGCTTTGCTAAATGGGGTGTGTGTACTCAGGTGGGAATGGCAGATGGTAAGGAACACCTCCCTTCTTACAACCAGGGAAAGGATTGATGACACAGGACAGGGGAAGGCTATCCTGGCAGCTTTTTCCAATGACGATTAGGGTCATAGGCCGCCATAGATCTTGGCTTGCCAAGATCCTGAAAAACTGACCCACTGTTCTCAGGATCCTGGGGCCTTGGTCTGTTCTACTCAGCTGTCACGTACTGTGAAAGGGAAGCTCAGGGCACCAACAGCTCTTTGTTAATTGTGTCACTTGAGCTGGTGGTGACAGAAGACCAAAATCCATCAACCAAACACACACGATATCTAAGTACGCCAGAAGCACCTAGCATTTAATAAATAACCACCCACCGAGAAGAAGGCAGGTCCCAACGGGGTACACCAATAAATCTAAGAAGAGCAGCGCAGGATGGCTTCCAGATTTAGTACATAGTTGTCAGGAAAGCAGCACAGATAGTAGACCTAACCTGTCCCATTACTCCTTAGGCACACTCGGGACATCCATCATAGTGCTGAGGACATGGACGTTAGGTGAGTAACAGCCATGGGTCTGCTGTGCGAACAGCAGAGCTTTGGGAATGCCGAAATACACAGGCAGGCATACAGTCTGACAGGCGTGTGGGCAGGCAGGTCTATAGCTAGGCAGCCAGGCAGATAGACCGGTAAGCAGGCAGGTTGACAGACAGGAAGACAAACAGACAGGCAGACATTCATGCACTTGTGTAGGCAGGCAAACAGGGAGGCAGACCGACAGAGAGACAGGAGGAGTGATGTCAGTTCTTCATGCATCTCCTAGCCTAGGGAACCGAGTGGTGAAGAGTTAACTCTCTGTGGCTCCTGCCACCCCCCTGGAATAGAGCTCTAAAAGGAGACAGACAGCTGTTTCTGAAAACCACGAGGCAACAATCAGCCACTTTGCTTAGCGCTGCACAAAGCTCCGGGGAGCACAAGCTGCTGCTATTCACATCATCCTGAAACTCTTCCTCTCTTTGAAGCCCTCCCACTGGAAAGTAGGCTAGCACCTTCAAAACCCTCTGTAATTTACCGCTAAAAAGGAGACCCAGTGTTTGCTTTCTCTTCTGTGCTCTCTGGCCACCTGGGCAGGGTGGGGCGGGGCGACACACAGCCGCCCCAGTGAGGGGCTCAGAGCTACAGAACACTGGCCGTGCTTTTTCTAGACAGAGGAGTACTTCAGCTGTGATTCCCAAGGTCAGGCTCCCCTCAGCTTCTCAGAGGCCCAGCCTCAGGGCAGAGGCTGCACCAAGCTTTGGCACATGGTAGATGTTCGTCACTGTAGTGGTTAAGCTCATACTGGGGCAAAACAGCCTGGGCACAGTTTAGCAATTACAAGCTTATTTGACCCCTAGAACATTTCTGCCACAACAGTTCTGTGTCCCTGGTAACAGGGCTGGGCTGCCTTCTCTCCTAGCCCCATGTCCTAACCTCTCCTAGTCTCATGTCTATTCATGACACGTTGTTCTTCCGTCTGTATCATAAATTTGCTCCTCCCTCCTCCCAGGTATACTCCCCTGTTTTGACTGGACTCATGCTCACAGGTCAAAGAAACTTTCTTGAAGGTGTCTTCCCTGGGTGCCTAGGGGAAGAGTGGATGTTTTCTCTCCACCCCATGCCTGGCTGAGTACCCTCTGAAGGTGCCCATCTTACTCCTGGTCACATGTGTGCTCTGTTAGGGCTAATGTCTACCCTTGCTACTCCGGGTCACATGTGTGCTGTGTTAGGGCTAATGTCTACCCTTGCTCCTCCTGGTCACAAGTGTGCTCTGTTAGGGCTAATGTCTACCCTTGCTCCTCCTGGTCACATGTGTACTCTGTTAGGGCTAATGTCTACCCTTGCTACTCCAGGTCACATGTGTGCTCTGTTAGTGCTAATGTCTACCCTTGCTCCTCCTGGTCACATGTGTGCTCTGTTAGGGCTAATGTCTACCCTTGCTACTCTGGGTCACATGTGTACTCTGTTAGGGCTAATGTCTACCCTTGCTACTCCAGGTCACATGTGTGCTCTGGAACACAAGCTGAACAGAGAAATCTCTGAATAATGTAACAGATGTTGAAAACTCCAGGTTGCCTACAAAGGACCTTTGCACTATGATTGAAGCAGTGGTTCCTGTGGTTGACCTGAATTGGCTCTGATGTTTATCATAAGAGTTACTAGGGAGGATTATTGGCCCTCTTTGGTTTTTGGTAGCCTTCTATAAGATGAAGTGAATGAATTCAGCTGCTCTGGGCTCCTTAAGAAAACAGCAGGCATCCCAACACCTGGTGCTACATGTGTGTCATAAATGTCACCTGCCACTCCTAGCGTTTTTTTTTTTCCCTAGACTAAGTGCCAGAAGAACAACATTCCTGCCTGCCTGTTGCATGTCCCAACCACCCAAACCACCCAGTGCCACCTGCAAACATTGGCAGGAAATTCACTGAGTCACGTTAGCTTCCACGTTCAGTGATGTTACCTGGTCTCCTTCTAGAGGACATAAGCTACTAACAGAGCAACATTCACATGCTGTCTCAAGACTCGTGTGCAAAATGTCTGATTTAAGAAGAGCTGTTTGTTTGTATTGCTATGTATATGAGTGCTTTCCCTGCACACATCTATGAATACCACGTATGTGCCCTGTGCTGGAGAAGGCCATCTAGATGCTGGGTGCTGAACCTAGTCTTCTGCGAGGGTGGCAGTTGTACTTAGCTGCTGAGCGTCTCCCAGCTCCCCAAGTGCAAGATTTAATCAGTTCCAACTTGCACCCATTATACACGACCTCCATAGCTTACAACATCGAGGCAGTGAGTTCCCTTAAGGTGTTAATTTCACTGCCCTCTTTGGAGAAGAAGGGACAGGAAGCCCTCAGATGGCACTCGTGATCTCTGGTGAATGGGGATGTTGAGGTGAAAATGGTTTTTAAATTCATTTTTTAGGTCAGTTAGCATACAAAGTAGTGGATCTCCTGAAGGCATCCTCATACATACTTGTCCTAATATGGTGTTCCCCTCCCTCTGGCCCTTCCTCCAGGTGAAGACACTTTAAAACTTAAATGGCAGAAGAGTAAGATTCTAGTCACAACACCCAGGTAGAAAGTAGATCTGATCTGAAGTTTGCCGTATGCATATGTGTGTGTATGTATGTGTGTGTATATATTTATGTGTGTATACATACACACATACATGCATATGTACATGTATACACATATACATACATGCACACACACACACACATGTATGTATGTATTGGCTTTTCAAGACAGAGAAACTCTGTCTTGAAGGCAAACCAGGCTGTCCTGGAAGTAGCTCTGTAGACCAGGCTGGCCTTGATTTCACAGACAGCTACCTGCCTCTGCCTCCCGAGCACTGGGATTAAAAGTGTACGCTACCACTTCTCGGCAACAAGTAGACATCTTATCCAATGGAGAATGGGTGGGAATGAAAGAGTTAGAGGTGCTTGGTGTCTCCTGAGAGTGTGCAATCAGTTTTCCCAGGTTCTCATAGCTACACAGAGTTTCTGCTTCCCATTTTACAGATAGAGAGGTAAAGTTTAGACAGATAATTGCAAATGACTCAGACAGAGCACAATTATGCTGAGTCAGGGCTTTCTACTTTAAACAAAGTCTAATAGAAAATTGCCATTCAGTGGAGAGTGTTAAAGAAAAGTTTATTTCATGCTTATTTCTCCTGGCCAGTTAGAGATAACAGCAATGACGCCTGGATCACTTGAGTTCTGGAACTCTGCACTATCCTGGAGGCTCATTTATTTTCCTGCTTTTTGGAGGGACTAAGGCCCTGGAGGAAGGATCCTGGTCTCCTTCTAGAGGACATAAGCTACTAACAGAGCAACATGCCACTAAGCCCCAAATAAAGCCACTTGTATCCTGAGTACTTTGATGGGGGATGGGTACACATGCACACAGCGGGATGCACACACAGTGACATTCCATACTGTGTAGAAGGATCTGCATATACATGTTATTAGTAGTTTAGCATGGGGGGGGTTGTTCTGAGTTAAACTGTGCCCACCCCAGATGCCCCCGGAGAATAAAAGGGTGATAGAGACAGACATGGACTGGACTGTAAGAAGCCTCTGAGCCCTGATAGCTGTAGAGTGAGGGGAAAATGCAGGAATGACCTCGAGAAAGGCACAGGCACACAAGACTCAGAAACATGGCTGACCACCAGGGCAGAGGGGCAAGACTGAAGGCTGCCTTTGTCTCCATTCCCCACACTCTGTGCCCCAGCTTGCTGGCTGGAAATGAGCCGTAACACAATTTTCCCCAGGATTGTCCTGCTGTCTGCTCAGATTGCATGAAGTGCTCCTGAAGATTCAGTCTGTTTCTGCTTATTACACTGTGGCAATAGGCAGCATGAACCCCCATATTCCTGCTGGGATATCACAGGGTTAGTGCAAAGCTGTCCTGAAAGGCCAGGGGGGCAAGGCCAGGAGCAAGATAGTCTGGTGTCATAACTGAGGACTGTTGGAGGAAGCGGAAGTTTGGGCAGCTCAGGATTACTTAGGGTCTGTCTGTGGAGGATGAGGGAACATGAATAACTTCCACAGACCAAATGCCAGCCTTGGTATTATGGCTTTATTTGCTTTATGTCGTTTTATCTCCATGATAAAAATAAGGGCCGGGGACACGGTGGGAAAATGCTGCGTTCTTTACGATCTGGGTTTGCAGTGCATGTGTTTTGGGAGAGGTCTATGTGAGCACCATGTCATGGTACATATCTAAAGGCTAGAGGACAACCGTATGGAGTCAGTTCTCTCCTTCCACCTTTATGTGGGCTCTGGGGGCTGGGTTCGGGTCATCAGGCTCGCATGGCAAGTCTTTGGCCCCCAAAGCTATCTCCCTAAATTTTGACTCACCACGAAGCCAGTCATTGCTTCATCTTTCAGGGAGTATTGACTTCTATGACTGTAGTAGGAGCTGGGTGCAACCTATAGTAAGCAAACCCAAAATAGGAAGGGATTCACTCCATTCTGTAATGTCTTGGGTGGGTGACTGACCCCCTGCTGACAGCATCTCTGTGAGGATAGGACCCACGTCTATCCCGTTCTTCGCCCCATTGTCTCCAGCTGCTCCTGTACAAGCAGGCCACCAAAGCCCATTAATGTGGGTCAGAAAGATAACTGAATGCATGATGGGTGTAACAGAGGAAGCATTAGAAGAGTAAGACCTTGAAGCAGGAGGCCGATTATAATACTGACATCATACATGGAAGTAACAGGAAAACAAAATTAACTGAACCCCTTCGTTTCCTGCTTCAGTCAGTTCTGTGGAGATGAATTTGAATAACGGCTTTCCTTTGGGTTCATATCTATACACTCATACACACACACACATGCACACAGCACACACACATGCAGGCATGCCCACATGCAAGTGCTGACACAGTGCCAAGGGAAGTCATTGGTAACAGCCTCATCGTCAGGTCTCTGAATTCCTCTAGCTGACATACAGTTCTGGAACTCAAGACTATTGTGGTTTGGAATCAATTTACCTGAGAAGTGTGCCCTCCTAGTAAGATTTTTCCCAGTGTCCCACACTGCCCTGGTTCCTCTCCCAGTCTGGACGTGAGCAGTTCAGGGACTGTGTGAGGACAGAGGAGAGCTCCAGGGACTCTCAAAGCAAATGTTTCCAGGACCCAGGACAGCATCTCTCACGCCGCACTTGAGTTGCACTTTGCTGACTCAGCAGCTTGAGGGCGCCCTGCCATTCTTTCTTAGATTTCCTCCTGCCTGGGTGTGGTATTCAGGGTTAACAACATTTCTCCAGACCCCTGAAGACCATGGCGTGGCTGGGAGGGATCCAGACCAGTGGGCTCAGTGAAAAGTACGCGTGTCAGGTTAGCAGTGGGGCTCCAGTAGGCTTTTGGGCTCAGGAAAAGGAAACAAGCATTTCCAGAACTGGGCCTGAGGTGTAATAGGCCCCTGTAGAAAGCGCGTTTTATCTGTGGCACCTCTGAAAGCTTGCAGCGCCCACGAATGAATTCCAGAAAGAAATTCTGCCCATGGGATCCCAGATGCTGTGGCTGTAAAAATGCTCCAAACATTTCCCTTCTAGAATTGCGATGAGGATGGAACCAGATACATGTGGAGCCGCTTGGATGAGCACTGCACTACAAAAGAAATCCTGAGGTGAGGGCAAGCAAGATCACTGGGACTGAGATGTCAGTGTGCTGGCTTTTTAGAAAGCTTTGATTTCTATTTAGAATATTTCTAACTTCTACCTGACAATTCTGTTGTTTATTTGAAGTCACCGAACTCAACCAAATGAGCAACATAATATTTTAAAACATGATATATGTGCATATATATATGTATTCATATATAAATATATGAAATGTCCTTTCTGGTTGTTTTGTTTAAAATCTTACTATATATAAAGAGCCGTTTCTAGACCAACCATGTGCTACCCCAGCTTTTGCTAATGCCCTGCACTAACAGCTAGTTTCAAAAACCTGTACAAAATTCAACCCCATCTTCTACTGTCTGGTGTCAACACTTGTAGCCTATGTTCAGGTGTTCAGTTCAACACTTCCCACAGCCAAAGCACAGGTGACTTAGCCAGGATGTCTGGAACTCAGGAAGACTTGTTGCCTAGCAACCAGAAACAATCCACAAGATCCAGTACTC
This sequence comes from Bramus lutescens, assembly GCA_001685075.1. Lineage (NCBI taxonomy): Eukaryota > Metazoa > Chordata > Mammalia > Rodentia > Cricetidae > Bramus > Bramus lutescens. Next base: position 347,763 of record LOEQ01003855.1, read on the forward strand.
TTGGGTTTGGTGTTTGCAGCCCTCCTGACTTCCTAATACCTAGCAGATGCTAAGCCTCCTGTTTGAGTTTTAAAGGCACCAAACAGAGTAGTGGAAAGTGGAGCCAGCCCTTGCCTTTGCAAACTGACAAACTGGCTCCAGCTCCCAAGCTGGGAGCTTGCAGAGACTCATTTCCTTCATGTTGATTTTCCTGCTCCCTTCCTTAAATAGACCTTGAACAGTGCTATTTTTGTTTCCTTTAACCTAGGAGGGGAGTTAAGCTGCTTATAAACCAGGGATGCTTGATGAGAATGTTGATAGGAAAGGCGCAGACAGAAAATGACATCAAACATCATTCATTCATTCACTCATTCCTTTGCTCACAGGCAGATTAGCTGATGCCATATTGTTTAGTAATTAACAGCCGCAAATCTGACAGAGCAGAATTCAAATGCTGGCCTCATTCCCAATGACCACTTTTGGAGTTATTTAACCTCTTACTACGATTCAGTTTCTTCACAAGGGGGAGTAATAATAGGACCAATATATAGGACCTGCTTTTAAGGGGCTTTATGGGTAAGAACGAAAAGGGACTAAAGAAAGAAACCAGTACAGTTCATGAAATAGGGAGCTCTCAGTTGACTGAGATATGATTGCTCGTATTTCTTTTGTTTATAAGGGGTCTATTGAATGGCCATGAGTGTCGCCCCTACAGCCACCCTGCTCATATAACCTTCTGCAAGTTTTAGAACTGGTTAGTGTCTTGGTGGTTTTTGGTATAGGTGGAGTGACTAATTGGCAGCCTTGTGAGAATTAAAGGACAGAAACAGAAGGTTGTTCTTTGAGCAGCGAACTCATACATAGTGTTGGTGCATACTGGAAGCTGGCTGCTAGCAAGGGCATCATCATTGTCCGCCACAGCCAGCAGGGTTCCCATGTTGTGATCTAGCTGCCCTCACTCCCCCTGACTGACAGCGACAGTGGAACTTCCTTGTGGTCTGTAATTGACAAGGATGTTTGTATTCTTTCTGGCCGGTGTTTTTCCACAGAAACAGTAGAGGTATAAAAGGCTTTAGCTGAGGCAAAATAAAGGTTGCTGTTCTTCCACCTGAAAAGAAGCCTCTGTGTCTCATTCCCGGCACCCCCTGCCAGTCTCGGCATCCAGGCTGTGCAGGTGTGGCATTCCCAGAAAGAACAAATCACACCCGTCATCCTGAGATGCCTGTGTTTCACACACAGCTCAGGGAATGAGGACGTGCCTACCTCAAAGAAGCCAGAAGGTGTGAACAGAAGACTGGGGACATTCCAGGTGGTCCTTCTCATAGTCAAATTGGGAACCGGAACAAGCAATAGGCTTCCAACATTTCCGCAAACAGTGGTTCATGAATAGGGCAGCTCCTAACAGGGTGCAGTTGGAGTCCCACCCAAGAAGCATCTGAAGAAGACATTCATAGGATGGATGCTGAAGACAAGCTAAAGGTTGAGCAGCTGCCTTGCCCAGACTATAACAGAAGGTATTTGAGACAACTGACCCAAGGGCTTGTCACCTGCTTGATATGTGCTAGACTTCAGGTCTGTTTTCTTTCAACTAGGCACTCAAAGGAGTCAGATGTGAGCTGGATTTCTGTGTGCTTGGGAGGAGCCAGAGCTTTAGAAACTCCTATTCTAAAAGGCTCTGGTGTTGTTATTGTAATTGTTCTTATGCTCAGTCACACATTAGAATTGCTTTTAAAAATATTTGGTGCTCGCATTCTCCCTACGGAGGGTCTAAGAACTGTGGTTATAACGTGTCTTCAGGACATTTTAAAAGTGCTCCAATGGCTTTAATGGGCAGCCAAGTGTGGGATTATAGTAATCACTACACTGCAGTTGGCAGAAGAGTCTTGAGAGCTATGAGTGTCTCTCTCACCCTGACCCCTGCGGTGAGTGTACATCTTCAGAGCAGCAATCACAGAGTGGTGCTGTAGTTTAGATCTGGAATGCTTTACAAAGAAGTTCAAAGACTTGGTTCCCAGCCCATACAGTTGCCAAGAGGTCGTGAAACTTTAAAAGGTGGGGCCAAGTAGGAGAAAGCCCATCATCAGGGGTGCGTTTTGGGTAGGATCATTGGGATCCTGGTCCCTTTTGTTTTCTGGTCATCATCAGGGGAACAGTTTATTTACTCTTCCACAGATTCCACCAGATTCACTGTGCCACAGCAGGTCCCAAAGCAATGGATCAAATAACCATGGACCAAAGGTTTCTTGAGCAGGTAGTTTGTCACGCTGACAGAAAACTAGCACAAGCAGCAACGCAGCATCTGACTTTTCAAGAAGGTAGTACTGACATTTATCTGGAAGCTGTCACAAGGAGAGCAGCAGCTAAAGTGCTCAGCTCTTTCACTGAGAATCTCACAGGCAGTGAGCAGCAACTGCGTCTGCTAAAAGTGACAAGATTTTCTGAAGCTAGAGTCTAGAAGTCAGCAGCTCTGCCTCCACAGCACTCTTCAGGTCTTTCCCCCTTCATCTCTACTTGTAAATGGAAGGCACGGTTTGTTCACTCTGAGGGAGCTCTGGGGCTGGATTTTGTGTGAACGCATCAAATAAGTCAGGGCATCATTGGTGGAAAAGAGGCTCGGTCCTCACAGAAACACGGAAGCTTTTCATAGACTGCAGGGTGAACTTGAAGAGGTCTGGGAGGGGTGAGAAAAGAAAGTTGCTGGTAGAGCTGGGTCAGGTCTGGGACACAGCTGCTCTTGTGGTTGGGACCTGGCCTAGGGACACAAGCCAGACAAGAGGACCATCTTCCTTTCTTGGCATTCCCGAGGACTCAGCTACCCCAACTTTGATTGAAAGTCTATGTGCTCATAAAGATGAGGGAGACATCTTCTTGCTTAGCCACCTGCTTGGGCTGTGTGCTTTCTATATGCTCTAGTTTGTTTCAACCCACTCCAAAAGGTTGGCCCTTGGGAGAGGCTAGTACTGCTTCACAGTCTAGACAGTTCCTAATCAAGGAAGGAACCAGCAGCCGCTGTGGGAGGAGGCCCTACTGCCCTGGGCATTTTGCATATCTTATCTCATTTAATCTTAAATGTGGTGCTTTTAGGATGGTGATAACTTTGTGGCAATCAAAAGCACTGAAGAGAGTTTTTCAGAGTGAGCTGTGTGGAAATTTGAAGACTAGGCAAAGATTTGCTGCCTCCAAGTGCAGAGCGGCCATAAGGAGAGGAAGAGCTAGAAGAGCCTGTGATGGAGTCGTACCTTGTGTTCAACCTCAACTAACTGGAGATCAGAAAGGACAAGAGTTTCCCTTCCAGCCTTCTGGGCTGGGGAAATAGCTTAGTCAGTAAAATGCTTACCATACAAGCCTAACACCTGAGTTCAATGCTCAGGACCCACATTAAAAAAA
>LOEQ01003855.1:365085-387917 GCA_001685075.1 Bramus lutescens
ACTGCCCAGCACCGCAAGACAGTACCCAACCACATATTGTAAGCTGAGGGGCCAAGGCCAAAATCCCAAACTCTACTTGTGGCTTCTACTGACTGTGTCACCCCAGCAGCACTGAGAGAGTTGGGAAATTGCCAGAGTGAGAGTGAAAACTGAGAACAGAAAGCATGAATGAGGCTTTGTGAACTGTAAAGTGCTGTATCCGACTTGGAAATCCATTCACTCACTGGGAGGAGGCAAGAACAGAACAGAGCCACTCTTGTGGGCATGCCAAGTCCACAGAGGTCAACAGGCATCCTGCTTCGCTTTCTGTTGCTGTGGTCAATGCCGTGGCCAAAAGCAACTGGGAGAGAAAAAGTTACAGGTTTCAGTTCCTCACTGAGGCAGTGAGGGCAGGAACTTGAGCAAGGACTGTGGAAGGAACCAAGGAGGGAAGCTACTCACTGGCTTGCTCTCCAGCTCATTGCTCTCTATCGTAAGTCTCTGATTGTTTTGTAGAAGGCCCTTGCCCATCTCCCTGTGAGTGCTGCCAATCAAGTGGGCCAGACCCTCCCACATCAATCATCAGTTGAGATGATTCTTCAAAGACATAGGCACGAGTCAATCTGAGGCGATTTGTCCATTGAGAGGTTTCTCCTTTTCAGGTTGCTCTATGCTGCATCCTACTGACAATCGAAACTAAACCATTACGTCAAGCCTCCAACTTATACCTAGCCACACCCAAGTAGGAAAACCAATGACTATGCCATTTTTAAAATGTCATTGAAAGCATGTTGGTGAGATGACTCAGCAGTAAAGGCATGTGCCACCGCACCTGATGACCCCAGTTTTATTCATGGATCATATAGTGAAGGAGCGAATTGTCTTCCAGGTTTTGTCCTCTGACCTCCAATTGCTCATGCATACACACACACACACACACACACACACACACACACCCGAATACACACTAAAATGTAACAATTTTTTTTAAGTTATCAAGGACCATTGCCAATGAATACATCTGCAATGTAACTCCTGTGTCAAAGGCTCAGGGATTATTGTGGAAGAGGGGGAAAATTATTGTAAGAGCCAGAGAAACACGGAATTTGCTGTGAGACTATATCTCCTAGGAACGTCAGAAACTACACCCATAAAATCTCACCAACATGGCTGCCTGAACATGACCTGAATGAGGATGATACCAAGAGGCTTTCTAATTGGATGGAGGAGAGATCACACGGCCTCAATGGTACACAAAGAATTACAGGCAATTAAGGAATGCTGGGAGCTGGAGAAATGGTCTTCCCCAGGGAAGTACACATCAGTTAATTATCCAATACCAAATGGTCAGCTCTGAACATATGCATACAAGTTACACTATATGCTAAGAATATGTTATTTATGTATTTAAGACTATTCATGTATGTGCATATACGTATCTAACAACAGTTAATGAAAAAAGAAGTCATGAATTTGAAAGAGAACCAGAAGGGATATATGAGGGCTTGGAGGGAGGAAAACAGGAGGTTGTGATGTAATTATAGTATTATTTCAGAAAAGTAGTAAGTTATCAAGGACATCATTTAGTTTGTACTCTTTAAAGTAATGCTGTCAACTTGGTATGCTCAGGAGATTTCACAAATGAGGAAGTCTAGCCTTGTGGGTCAGTGTGGATGGAGGGTCATAAGTACACATGTTCTTTGCTCTTCAGCTGCCTGGAGTACGAGGTTTGGAACCAAACCCAGGTGACTGTATACATGACAAAGCTTTGGACAGCTATCATGAGGATGTGGGCCTAGGCACTGCTGCTCTTACATGCTCTCGCATGCCTGTGGTGTCCTGTTAGGCAGCTGGGGCTTTGGCAGAGACAGTAATCGCAGTCTGCCTCCCAAAGCTTCCAATGATTGGCACCATTTTTGTTCTCCGGCAAACAGGGCTGCCCAAACCCTTCCACTTGGCCCTTCATGTCTCTGGATGTTCTCCAGAGATAGGTACTGAAGAAACGGGGCTGGGGAGTTTATTCTAATAGCCTTGTTAGCCTTGCAGGGCATTCTTACTTTACCGCATACATCACTGAAGCAATAGGGTTGATTCTGTCAATAAAGCCCCCAGACAAGGCTGGTGAGTAAGGAGTGAGCCAGTGTGGGCCCTTAGGCTGTCTAGACTCTGTGCAAATTGAGCCACTGAGAGCCCTGAGTGGGAAGATGGTAGAGCAAGGACTTCTAGTAGACCCACGAAGTTAAATTACTGTTTACTTGTGTGAAGATTGCATTCCAACATTTCCTTCTCCATTAAATTATAAGGTATTTTAATTTTGCTTCTATTGTCGTATGTTTTCGATTTTCAAAATGGTAAATCAAAACTCTTAGGCTGTGTAGACGGCTCAGCAGGTAAATTGCCGGCTAGACAAGGATGAGGGCTTGAGTTTGCAACCCCAATGCCTGCAGAGACGACAGGTGCAACAGGGCCTTCCTGTAGCCATTGCTTTGGGGTGGAGACAGGTGGATCCCTGAGGCTTGCTAGTCAACCAGCATCCCTGAAATAGCGAGCGCAGGTTCAGGGAGAGACCTTGTCTCAGAAGTAAACAACGCAATAACAAGAATGGAAAGCGACTGAAGAAAATGAGGTTGACCTCTGGCCTCCACGTATACAAGACATGGACACAGGCTCTCTCTCTTGTTCTCTCTCTCTCTCCCCCTCTCTCAACAGCTCATGCAGGTTCCAGAAAGTGGTGCTAGGAGGTATAGAAGTCATCATCAAAGCAGGAGGATGTGAAAAATAAAAAGTGTGACCTTAGCCTGATGGGCCATAAGGAGACCTTGGCCCCCAAGAGGCAGGCACAGGTAGAGTCAGATTAAAGGAAGCGGCCCAGCTTGGCTACCCGGTCAGCTGACTAACCTTATCTCTCCCCCACAGGCTTTGCTGTGACATTATTGGGATTGGGAATGCTGTGTGCAGTCTTATTCCCACTGAAGGCAGAGGTGGGAACAATCAGCTGCTAATTTGTGTGCAGGGGGGATGCTCTAGGGCTCCTCAAGGTCTCGGGTTTTGCCTGATAACAGGTCCTACCCTCCCTCCCTTCCTTGCCAAGCTCAGTCCACTGTGCATTTGTTCATCCAACCATGAGGCAGAGAGCTTTGAGATGTTATTAGAAGACACTTCAAGGACAGGGCACCTTGAGAACAGGGGCATTGGAAAGCCCCCACTCCATCTCACTCAAGTCCTTGTCGAAAAGAAGCGTAGGCGATGAGCTTAACCGTTAGAAGCCCTGGAGAGGCCAGTTGTTGCCCATTGTCCTTTGGCATGTTCATATCTCAGGTCTCTGCGTGTGCTTGCCTGGATTGTTGTCCTGACATTTGGTCATCTCTGTTTGAACTGATACCTGCTAGGTCAAGTGGGGTGAGCCAGGCAGAGAAAAGAGTAGGGAATAATGTCTCTCTGCGTTGAAAGTCCTTGAAATGTGAATGGCGTCTCTAGACATTTTAGTACTCAGATGCTCATTTTCCTGGAATGACTTGAGCCTTTAGTTAATAATACTATATTACACTACTAATACATGCTAATATAGCAGATTACCATCTGGGGCCAGTTAATAAATGACAAAAACACCAGCAGGGATTGGAGGAGCTGTGAGAATCAGTGGAGACCCTATTTTAGAAGGAGAACCATGAAAAGCAGACTGTGCTCTTACATCAGTCCCAGGAAGGTGAGGAGAAAATTTCAGCCACATCAGTGTCTGAGGGAAGCCAGGCTGCTGTGGGTCCTCGTGTTAAGCCAGGCTAGCCCCTTCCTTATGGGAACTCAGTACCTAGCACGTGAGGATACAAAAGATGTGCATATGTCTGCCCCAACTCTTTCTGATAGGGTTGCTCAGAAGCTTTCTGAAGGGATGGGGTCTAAGTCTCCAGGACCCTTGGGGGAGCCCTTGGGGGTGCTGGTTCTAGACTCCTCAGAAAGGAGGTAACTGGAATACACAAAATGCTCCCCAGGGTAAACCCCCTTCTGATCAAGTGTTTTTTACAAAGCCGAAGGTAAACAAGAAGTTGTCTGGGAGTGCTTAAGACAGCATCGCTAGGTCCTCTCCCTCCAGTTGCCTTCCCCAGCTTTGGCATCTTTTTTCTCTTCTCTTGAAGTATAGCTCTCCCAACTCAGACACGGACTTCAGGTTGGGAGTGTGTGAGGAGGTCAGGAAAGACAGCACAAGGGCCAAGTGCAGGAGGGAGGCCGTACAGAGGTCTCATTGGGTGACATATGTCCTCTCCTGGTCTCATCCCTTTGCTTGTCCATTGTCCTAATCCTTCAGTTCATTTCTTGTTCAGAGTCTACAGTAGTATATATTCTCTGAAGGCCCCCAGAGTCTTCTTAGCAATGTAATTTACCAATAATGAAACAGGCAGAATTCTTTGGGTTCTTTAGTTCACAGAGGGTTCTGTGTATTGATGACACACACTGAACCCTTCCCACAGCTCTGAAAACAGAACTGGAAAAAGTTGCCGCACAAGGAGATGCAAGCTAGGCTAAAGAGGATGTATTTCTTGCAGGCCCTGGTAACTCAGATCTATAATCCCAGCTTCTTAGGCTGCTAAGACAGGAGGCTCACAGGTACAAGGTCAACTTGGGCTGGAGTGAATTGTCGTTTGGGCACTTAGTGACACTGTTCCTCAAACAGAAACGGAAGGAAAAGAGAGTGGGGATGTAGTTAAGGAACGAGCGCTTACCCAGTGAGCATCGGTGGCAAGCTCAATACTGAGCACAATTACTTTCTCAAAATCAGCAATTCTTCATGTGACAAGAGGTTCATTTGACTTGGGTGGGACCATCTGCCTCCCATGGTCCCTTGAGGATTCTGAGAGGAAAATGTGCTACACTTGGTTTATCGTCATGAAAAGGCCAGGACTGAGTGTCAAGCAACACGGGGGAAAAATGGTTTAGTGTGTCTGTTGACTTGGCCACCGTAGATTAACGGGTTAGGCTTTAAGGATATTAGCTATGAGAACATGTCACGTGGCTTAGTTTACACCTCTTTGGGGCTCGTGCTCCCCAGGTGCCCATGTAAACCTTGAGCACGGTGCTGAGTGGCAAGCTGGGGAGAAGAAGGTGGCACGTAACTACGATCAGAGCAGGTTTCTTCCGTTTCCAGTGTTGAGGCAGGGCTGGGGAGGAAGATGGAGGGAGCTAGGCAGGATGCAAAAGTCATCTTGGATTTTAGGGAGAAAGAGAGGGATGAATGACCCTGCTCTCGGGGTCAGGGTGTGTTCTCCCTCTTGGTGTGACTGAATTTTCTTGTATCTGTCTTTTTCTCCATCAGCCAGGACCTGACTAAAGACCCACTGGCACAAAGGCTGTGTTAATTGTGTTGAGAGACTCATATCATTAAGTGTGTCCAGGTTTTTGAGCTGGGTGGGCCTCAGTTCCTTGTTTGAGCCTGTCCCTGGTCGTGATGCCTATTTGCCAAGCCAAACCCATTCTCCTTTCCAAGCTGGATGCCCTATCAACAGCTGCTTCATCCTACCATAAGATCATCAACACAGGCTCAAGGCACTGGACTCTGAACTCCAAACCCACTGTGGTCTCTCTGAGTGAGCCTAAACAAGCTGCCTACCCTTTCTGGGCTTCAGTGTTCTCTTCTTCAGAATGGCAGTAATGTGTCTTCTGTTGTCGTGAGACACGCAAATACCGGACAGCCCCACCACAGAATCCTTGGCTAGTTATGTATTCAATGCACTGTAATTATTACAACTGGACAGTTTTCATTAAAAAAAAAAGTACTCCTGTCAGTCTGACCGGTGCCCTCCATAGCTGTACCCGAAGCTTGTGGTACAGTGATGTCCTGGACTCTCTGGAGTCTACTCTGACCTTGGTTATTGATGGCTATTTCTAAAGTAGGGCGTCCCCTCTTCTCCTCACAGTTAGTCAGAAGACCAGAGCAGAGATTTTCTCTTAGACACGCCTTTCCAGGAAAGCATGGAAGCACTAATACAGTCCATGTATCTGTTGAAGCAGCTTATGAATGTTAAACAGTGAAAATATGTCCAGAGATGGCTTGTACCCTTTCCTTGCCCATGCCTGTCCTTGCTCAGCTATGTCCTGAGCCCACTCCAGGCAGATGTGTCAGAAGTCCTGACACACACAGAAATCGATCCTGTTGGAAATCTGGCAACTCATCCTTCAGTACATCCTGTCCTGGCCCCTTCCTTCTCCTCTCTGCTTCCCGGCCACTGGGAGGAGAACAGCCTCCGCTCTACACTCTTGCCACCATGACATCCCACCTCACCTCATGCAGCAGCAGATCCAGCCTCCCTGGAACTGACACCTCTCCAGTCAGGCAACAACATAAACCTTTTGTTTTTGTAAATCTCAGGTACCGTCTACTGTGCTGAGAGCTGACTGACGTATAGGGAAGAGAGTCCAGAGGGTGGGCGGTCAGATGCTGTTGCAAACAAAGGTAGGAACAGGAGGCAGTTCTGGCAGAGAGGTGGAACCAAGAGGAGGTTCTTAAGAGTGGAGACGCTAGTCTGCCTTTGGGCTGTAGCTGAAAAGGTCAAAGTTCACCAGGGCAGTGGAAGAGTGCCGCTGTGGGATGCTGTGAGGCGAAGTGCGAGGGTGCCCTGCCTGTGGTTCCTGTCACTCACAGCACGGAAACCTTAGAGGTACAGGTGCGGGGAGGTGGGGAAATGAGACTGTGGAGGCCTTGAGGGATTCTGTACACAGTTGCTTCACCCTCCTTCAATGGAATCAGAATTAAGGTCGTCAATTGATGATGATGGTGCAGGAGGAAAGGCTAGGAATGTGAGAAGCAATAAGAAAGAGCGTGAAGGAATATTACATTTTACAGTGCAATAGGGAATGCAATGTGCTTGCCCTTAGGTCCACCGAGGCTCATGGTTATGGATAAAAAGCGAGGCAACCTACCACTGTGTACTTCTCCCTGGCTCTATTAACCGCATGGCCACAAAGGTAAGGTTAGCGTGGAGTTAAACTCAACCAGGACTAGGACTTTGCCAAATGAGTGTGGGTGGGGCAAGGGAATGAAGGATGTGTGAAGAAGAAGTGATGAGAAATGGCTGGTATGGGGCTCAAGCTGCGAAAGGACAAGGTGCAATAGAGAGGTGGAGGAGGCAAGGCGGCTGGGCAGGTAGCCAGTCACGAACCGTGCCAGCAACGGTGTTCGGTAAGATAGAGAATGTATCCCAGAACTGAGAAAATGGTCAGTGTGTGGCAGTCAGTAGCGAGCATCCTGCAGGATCAGATTGTGGACATATTGAGGTATTGGAGGACAGGCATGGGGCTACAGCCCTCAGAAGGGCTGGAACATATTGGAGGACCAGCTATCCAGACACTGAAAGAGCAGGGAAGTCCAAGGCAGCTGGTCACATTCTATCTGTAGCGAGGAGTGTGTTTACTAGCTCCGTTCTCCTTCTTACGTGCTCCAGGACCCAAGTGCAGGGGTGGTACCATCTTCCTTTAGGGTGGATCTTGTCACCCATTAATATATGAAGGCAGTCCTTTCCAAATATGTCCACAAGCTACCCTAAACAAGCCCCCTGGGTGTGCTGGAGGCTTGCCTCCTGAGGGACTCCAGATTCTGTCAAGTTTACAGTCCTCTATCACTTCCATCCACTGTAGGCACTAAGGATTTACCGAGCTCCTCTACTTTAGATAGCATGGCATCTGTTTAGAGTGCATTATCAGTTTTCTCTGCAGGTATGCATCAAGTGCTGCGCTCCTCCGATTGCGCTCTTGTAACACCGAGGAGCCCGTGTTAGCACAGGAAATGAAGGTGTATGTCTTGGGCGGGCTTAAGATGCAGCGCACATTCAGAGGGAACACTGCAGGTGCTGGACTGTACATTACAGTGGGGGAGGGGCTTAGGACACAGATGCTGGGTGGTGGGTAAGTGTGACTGAAGGAGCTGAAGGCGTTCTTTTATAGTTCTCTCTTTAGCAGTCCGTATGTGTCAGGCCTCATGAGACCCAGCATAACTTCCTAAGCCTAAATTGAGTTTGGTGAGGCCCAGTGTAATTTCCTGAGCCTAACTTGAGTTTGGAGAAGAGTGACTCAGAACAGTCCGACCTAGGCCTGCCTCTGCCCAGCACTGCTGACGTAGCAGGATATTATTGGTCCTTATTCCTCATTCCACCTCACCCCATCCCAAGACTTCTGCCCACCACCTCAGCCCTATATAAGTTCCTGCCCTGATGCAATAAAGTGAGATCCTGCTTTGACAGACTCCCAGCTCAGTGTGTGTTTTACCCTGGTGGCCGGGGTGGGGGCTTAGGGGTTTGGGGAGGTAGGGGGATGGGAGGAGGTCTGGGTCTTTCAATACTCACCATGTAGCTCAGCCACAGGGAGAGACTGACCNAACCCTATCTGCTAGAGAACCTGGCACCTATGTGCTGTCCCTCTGTGCTTCCCTGGGCAAACTGAACTCCTCCTGACAGTGTCACACTGCAGTCCCTTTTTCTTTGTTAGCTGCTTTCCTGACTCAGCCACTAGCTCTTTAAGAATAAGGGTGCTGCAATTAGTCATAGAAACTTCAAAGGCTGGCGCAATGTCCTACTGGAGGCCACAAAGGTCAAGAACACTTATTCTAAAATCTCAAAGCTTATGGCTCTCACCTCCTTCCCTCACATTAGCTTCACTCTTGAACCCATTGCTGCATTTGCAAATGAGGCGTGGCATTTAGGTGTGGCAACCAATGAAAACAAGTCTTTAGAGGTAGAGCACTCACTCACTCAGTACAGAAAATGCCTGGGCAATTTTAACCACTCATGCATGAAGAAAACAACCTGTTTGGGCTCTTCCAGGACTGCATTTCTATATCAGTCAGCCAGTGCAGCAAGGCTTAGGGCAGGGGTGAGGGTCGAAGGAAGCCAACTCTGGTCTCCAGTAATCCTCAATGAGGACTGATGAGGGAAAGATTCCAATTTTTGTTAGAGTCTTGAGTTCTCTGAATCAAAGGTGTTCACCTATTGGTCCAGGGAACCCTAGGACTGTAGCAGCATCTTAATCTGCATGTTACCTAGGAATGAAATTGCACTGCTGCTCTGGGCTTCTGCGTCAGCCAGGGAAACAGGGATAGACACAGCAGCGTGAACTGAGCTAAAATATACGTGGTCACATGCAATGCAGTCTCCCTCTGCTTCTTGTGAGCACCCAGCCTCCGACTGGTCAGAAAACAGCGTGGACCATTCATTCTGCCTTCTGCCCCTGTGTTTTCTCCCTGAACAGGGAGCTCACGCTCGGAGGCTCTGGGGCTGAGATAATGAGTCTAGACTGCTCATTTGCTGTGCCTGGCAGATGGGAGCACACGCCGTGGGGCAGGCTGGTTTGCTAGAGGTTGGACAGTGCCAGAGAGTCAGATCCTTCCTGTAATCGCTGCAAGGTTATACAATTAAGGGAAGGAGGGAATAGAAACATCTTATTTCAAGCCTCAAGCAACCAAAAAGTACATCTTCCTGTACTTCAGCTTGGGAATTTAGTGGAATTACACTGAAAAGGGAACTCAAATCATGAATGTTTCTTACAGTGCTCCAAGAAGTTACCGAAAGTAATGCACACAGGTGCTTTGATTCTTTTGGCACCTCTTTAGAGCCTCGCAGACTCACCCAGAATCAACCAAGTAATCTACTTCTCTGTGTGTGCTTGTGTGTTTGCCTGTGTGTGTGTATGCCATGTGTGTGCCTGTATATATGCCGTGTGTGTGCCTGTATGTATGCCATGTGTATGCCTGTGTGTGTATATCATGTGTGTGTGTATGTATGTCAAGTGTGTGCCTCTATATATGCCATGTGTGTGCCTGGGTGTGTGTGTATGCCATGTGTGTGCCTGTATATATGCCATGTGTATGCCTGTGTGTGTGTATATCATGTGTGTGTATGTATGCCATGTGTGTGCCTCTATATATGCCATGTGTGTGCCTGGGTGTGTGTGTATACCATGTATGTGTCTATATGTATGCCATGTGTGTGCGTGGGTGTGTGTATATGCCATGTGTGTGCTTCTTTGTGTGTGTGTGCGCTAATTGTTTTAACAAAGGCATCAGATTTCAGATCAGGGCTGAAAGTGTTTTTCCTGTATGTTGTCACTTGTTGCTCCCTCCAGCCTCTCCAGTAGCCAAGCATAGATTAGTATCTCACTAAGTAGCAGTCAGCAAGGATTGGGGTAACATCTGCGGTGGGACCCCTAAGACCTGGAGGGTTTTTTTTCTTTGTTTTTGAGACAAGACACTCCCACCTCTGACCACGCCTTGTTTACTTGGTGCAGGGAATAGAAGCCAGGGTTTTGTGCCTCCTGAGCAAGCGCTCTAACTGAGCAACATCCTGGAGAGTAGCTATAGATTTTAGCATCAGAACAAGTACCCACAAACGGATGACCCAACACAGCACCTCCCAGTCTCAGCTTTCTACTCAGAGGAAGAAACAGATTTTTGATTTAGGGGCTTTACAATCCTATTGACAGGGCAGCACTTACTATGTATTCAAGCCTGTTTTAAGTTTTAAGAGTTACATGACTGCGAACCTCAGTTTTATCACTTGTAGAATGGGGTGACAATTGTTTCTGCTTTTTAACGTTGAGACATTCTAAGGCACAGTCTTGTTTCAACTTGGATAATGAGTCGTGTTTTCTGTGTATGTGTGTGTGTGTGTTCTTGTGTGTGTATGTTCTTGTGTGTATGTCTGTACTATACATTCACTGCGTATGATACCAAGAAGAGAACATTGGAGTCCCTGGGACTGGAGTTATAGAGAGCTGTGAGCAGTCATGTGGGTTCACGAATTGAGCCTGAGTCCTCCGAAAGAGCAGCCAGTGCGGACAACAGAGACATGTTTTCAGACCCTGTTTCAGTTTTTCGAGACAAGGTCTCATGTAGTCCTAGATGACCTTGAACATCTGATCCTCCTGCCTCTGTGTCCTGAGCTCTGGGGTTTATGTGGTACTGGGGAATAAACACAGGACTTTGTGTATGGTAGGTAAGTATTCTACCAGCTAAGCTACATCCCAGGACTTGGTCTTAGATCTGCTTATTTGTGGCTTAATTAAGAATCACCCACAACCGCCATGACAAGGACCTTGGAACTCTGGCATCTGCAGTGCTGCTAAGTTCACTAAGGAGCCACCTAGCTTTAAAATTGCACCCCTGTTTTAAGTGGCAGCCCTTCCTTAGGCTCTGTCCACACCAGTCGGAAGCTAATGGTTTTAGTAAGTGGGGCACCCGAGATATTCCCAGACTCCAAGCAGAGGACACAGTGGCTGTCCAGTTTAAAATGATATTCCAGTTGGGTGGTGGTGGGCACGCCTTGAATCCTGGCACTCAGGAAGCAGAGACAGGCGAATTCGAGGCCAGCCTGGTCTACAGAGTGAGTTTCAGAACAGCCAGGGCTACACAGGAAACCTTGTCTTAAAAACAACAACATCAATAATAATAAAATTAAAAGTGAAAAAGCTGCTCAAAGGACTGTGTGATCAAGGCTTGTTCCCCAGGGCGGTGCTCTTGGAAGGTGATGAATTAAGAAGTGGGTCTCTGTGAGAGACAGGTCACTGGAAGTGGGCCCTGGAAAGGGGCTGTGGGTCCCTGGTGCTTTGCTCTCTAAATTCTTCACCCCAGCTACTAAGAAAACAGCTTGTCCTGTCATACCTGCTGAGACCTGCTGCCCTGATTCAAACATAAGGACAGAGATGATAGAGTTAAACTTCCCAAATTGACCTTTTCCCTTTGTAAGCATGTTATCTCAGATAGTTCATTATGGTAACAGGAAGCTGGATGACTGGGCTGCTGGTGGAAGACATACAGGCTATCCTGGAGCCCCTGGAGATGCACAGGTGATCCTGGAGCACTGAAGACATAGGGCGATCCCGGAGCACCTGGAGACGTACAGGTGATCCCGGAGCATCTTGGTAGTGCATGGTTTTGTCTTTGTGAACTAGTTTACACCTGCAGCTATGATGGCTTTGGCCCCTTGTTTTTAAGTTGAGTTGGAAGAGGGTATTGATCCTCTTTTGATATATTTAACTTTCTATAAAGTTTAGGTTCCATTTCCCTTCCTCAGATAAATGATTTTTAAACTTTTCCCCAGCATAGAATAATCAGTAAAAACTCGCTGTACCTACAAAAATAACAACAAGCAAACAATAAACTAACAAAAAGCAGCAAGGGAGCGCATCTCCATTTATTGTCATTTATTGTCTCATTTTCTTCCCCAGTCATGGTTTCTACTGCAATCTTCCTCTCCATGGAAGACCCACATCAAACAGAGCTCCTTCCCGTGGCTTTTCCAAATCACTCTGAAGTCTCCTCCTGACCTCGAACTCTGAGCCCTGTAGCTTTATACCTCACAACAACCCTCCCATCCTACCTGTAGGATGGGCATACCACCCTTCCTAGGCAGCAGTCCCCAGACAGGCAGGGATGGACTCCTCTTCATTCAACTCATGTGCAGAATTTAGCTCAGCATGCTGCTCGCAGCGAAGGCTGTACCAACATCTGTCGAATTCCAATGGTGTCCCCATGACTAACTCCCATCCCCCACCTCGGTCGCTGCCCATGGAGACCTTAGACCAGCATCATGGCTCCCACTTCAGTGATCCCAGCTGGTACCTTCACAGCCGCTCAACCTCCCCCTCCTACTCGTCTCTCCTCCTTTTCTGTTGAAGGTTAATTATTTTCATTGACAAAACCTGTTACGATACACTTCATTCGTCTGTTCTTTTCTGTCAACGTTCCGAGCTATTTTAAGAACGCGATAAAAGGTGGCAGCCACTATTTATAAACTAAGACGGAGTCCTGAAGTCCCCCGTGGGTCACATGCTCATCCATCTTCCTTCTGTCTGAAAGCCTGAGAGGGTTACATCTCCCCTGGTCTACTCCTTCAGAGAGGATTTTCATGTCATTTTTGCCCAGACTTTCATTTTACATTTGACTCAGATCCCTCTGTTCCTAACCAAAATCAAGAGTGAGGGGGAAATCTTGCTAATAGACGGGAGAGCTTCATTATTGAAAGGAAAGTGAGCCTTGTCCCCGTGACTTATGATTTAAATGTGCACTTTATAAAAACCTCAGCATTAAAAAAGTGATGATAATATAATAATACTTTAATGTCATAGTCATTTGGTGTTGAAAACTAAGGCATGGGCGGGGGAGATTGATCAGGGTGTCAAGTGCTTACTGAACAAGCACAAGGGCCTGAGTCCAAATCCCTGAGCCCATTAAAACTGGGTGCAGTGGCACACACATGGAATTCCAGTATTCCCATGGTGACAAGGGAAGCTGATAGGAGGACCCCCAGGAGCTTGAGGACCAGCTTTTTAGGAGGATAGAGTGGTGAGCAAGAAGAGACACCATTTCAAACAAGGTCAAAGGTGAAGACTTACAATTGAGCTTCTCCTCTGACCTGCACAAGCTTACTATGGGCCACACACATGCCTGTACTCACAAAAACAAATTTAACAAATGTAGCCAGGCCATGGTGGTGTCTATGCCTTTAATCCCAGCACCAGGGAGGCAGAGGCAGGCAGATCTCTGTGAGTTCGAGGCCAGCCTGGTCAGAACAGGCTACAAAGCTACACAGAGAAACCCTGTCTCGAAAAAATCCAAACCAAACCAAACCAAACAAATGTGTGCATGAGCACATACACACACACACACACACATACACACCCCCCCCAAGACATTCACAGTTGCAGTCAGTTACTAGAATAATATAGTTGTAGCTTTGGTGTTGAGGAGAGCACTGGCTCTTGGACCTGCTCATATTCACTCAGCAACCACTCTCTGGGTTAGAGAGTGGGATGGCATCCAGCCAGAGCACTGCATTAATAGTGTGTTATCACATTGACACACCAGTTCATTACTTCATCATCCCGGGAGAAAGTGAGATTCATTACCTCAGGGCTTCACAGAACTTCCAAACTGTACACTATACTTATCATTCCTTCCTGTTCTCCAGCCCCACTCTGCCAGGGCTGTGATTTAAAAGATAATTCTCCATTTTTATGGCATGAGATTCAAACACAAGAATGAAGCAGAGAGACCCGAAGATGGGAACACACCTCCAGGCCCCTGCATTCAATCCATATTTCACTGAAGACACAGCAAAAGCCTTTGTCTCCCTCAACACATGGCGGCCCATACTGCCACCCATGTCCCGGAAGGCTTTTCCTGTCCTGGGCTCCTCACATCCTCTGGACACACCTGCCGATTTGTGTCTTGGAGTCATGCCTGTGAAAGGACTACAGGAGTAGCCTGGTAAGCAGGGCTCAGTATGAGCAGGGCTTGGGGAGAACGGGGCCCAGGAGATAGATGCTCAGTGAGCAAACAGACAGCTCACCTTGTGAGGTCTAGAAAGATCTCCATCCTAGGAATCGATTCTGTACTACATGTTCACCTAAAGTGATTAACCCGCAAATGATATTGTTTTAATGTGAAAACAGATACAAGCTCTCTCCTCCTAAACACTCTTAGGAATATGATGAAATAGTCAGTTTTCAGTAGTTCCCAAAGTAACTATTTTGCTCAAAGTTCTGTCAAAAACCACAGGTTAGGAGCAGAAGTGGAAGTTGGGGCAGGAAGCTAATCTGGCTTTATAGGGCAAAGTCTAAGGTGGTGGAGGCCCTGGTTGGGGTGTACATTGCCTTAATATAGTTGTGGCAATGAAGTACCACAAACTGGATGGCTTAACCATTGGTAGCTGATTCCTTCCCAATCTGGAGGTTGGAAATCAAAGTCAAGGCATCAGCAGGGTGGGCTCTTCCAGGGCTCGTTGGGTGTTTGTAGATGGACGTCCACTTCTGTCTTTATGTTGACCCAGTTTGTACTGTTAGAGTAAAGTACATGAGACCGGGTAGCTTATTAACACTGAGGTTTCATTTCCTTGCGACTCTGGATGCTGAGAAACTAAACCAGCATCTATTCAGAGTCTTCTTGCTGCATCTACACGCCATAGAAGTAGGAAGGGAAAGGCAGCCCTGCCCTGCACAACGCATGCGCTGTCTGTGAGGCAGGAGACCTCCCAGCCCAAGGAGCTCTGAGTGACCTCATCTCTTTACACTACCACACTGGCAATACCTGGCTATTGAAGGGGACACATTAAGGCCCTAGCATCTAGTGGTCCTTTGTGTGTCTGAATCCTAATCTCATAGACGATATCAAACAGCTTGGGATGATGCTCAGCAGGCAGTATGTTTGCCTCTCATACACAAAGCCAGAGTCTTCATCCTTGGATAAGGACGACGTGATGGTACACTCATGTTGGACTTTAATTCGTCCTAACAATCTCATTGACTCTTAAAGAGTCAGTTAAATCCAGTGCCATTCTGAGATGCAGATTGGGAAATCAGCAAAGCAACTTTGAGGAGCCACTCACTGGCTAGTAATAGAATGGTCACTGAGACAGCAGTGGGTAGCCACAGGACTTCTAAGGCAAAGGTTCCCCAAGGCCTTGGCTTTGTTTTTTTCAAAATTGCCTCTGAGGGCAGCATAGTAAGTATTTTGGACTGAGGATGGAGTCAGAAGTGTAAACGATCTCGTCATATCCTTCTGCATGGAAGCTGAAATAAGCACTGAAGATGAATCAGAGGATGTGAGATTCAGGTTTCCACTGTGCAATTTTGATGTGGGATGTTCGTCTGCATGCTGTGAATATGTGCTGCTTGTATTGGTTGGTAAATAAAGGTGATTTGGCCAATGGCCAGGCAGAATAGAGCCAGATGGGAAATTCAAACAGAAATACGGAGAGAGAGACAGAGTCAGGGAGATGTCATGTAGCCACTGAAGGAGTAACATGCCAGAATATCACTGGTAAGCCACGGCCGTGGGGTGATACACAGATTATTAGAAATGTGTTAATTTGTTTGTGAGAGCTAGTCAGTAATATGCCTAAGTCATTGACCAAACAATTATAATTATTATTAAGCCTCTGAATGTTTATTTGGGAACTGGCAGGAAGGAGACAAACCTCCATTTAGACAGTTTTCTGGTGAGTTGGCAATAGCAATGCTTTTGGATATGGCTGTTTGAATAATTTTAAATTCACTTAACTGTGGGCAGGAGAGACCACCCAGTAGTTAAGAGTGAATGCTGCCCTTCTGGAAGACCCAAATTTGGTCCCCAGCTCTCAGTTCCTCAAATTCCTCCAGTGAATTTGAGCCCGTATTATGATCTCTGTAGGTACCTCCACAAATGTACACACACACACACACACGTGGGTGCACACACATACATACACACAAGCACATTTTAAAAGTCACTCAACCATTCAGGGTCTCTTCTTTACAGATACTTTGTCACCAAGCATAGTCATGACATTTTTTGTTCTTCTAGTTATTACTAATGTTTTTCATAAGATGAATCAGGTGACTCTTAAAATATGGAAACAGCTGAGGATGTAGCTCATGCAAGCCTGGTGACCTGAGTTCAATCCCCAGAATCCATGGAAATGTGATGGCCTACACTGGTGACCCTTGCACTGGGGAAATAGAGACATTTAGCTCTCTGGACTCACTGACCAGCCAAGTGCCTACACTAATTGAGGAGTGCCAGGTCAGTGAGGATTTCTATCTCAAAAAAAAAAACAAAAAAACAAAAAAAACAAAACAGGGTGGGGCATGTGATTTTGTCTTCTAACTTCTACATGCATACATATACATATGCATATGTACCTAACATACACATACACACACATGCAGACATATGCATTTAGGCAGACACAACACAACACAAAACCACTATTTTTGCAGCACTGTTCTTATCCATTTCCTCCCTTACCTTGTATATTTAGGAGAAGTTGATCTGCTGGCCTCACTTGCTCTCAAAAAACAAAACAAAACAACAACAACGAAACCATGGTGGTGCTTAGAACTACAATTATCTGTAATATCTCCAAAGCATGTTTAAAAGGAACCTTTCTAGAACGTTGACATCAACCCTTGCTGATGGTCTGCAGCAATCTGTGGGCACAGAATCACTTCCTTGCACTAGACAACCCGAGCTCATGGGAGAGAAAGCTGTGTTGTATGCATCTGTCTGCATTGGTGGGAGTCATAACAGGATATAATGTAGATAGTTATTCTAGGGCCATTCTAGGGTTTGCAGTGATGGAACAATGCAAGGAAAAACTCTTGGCAGATGGCTATGGTCTCAGCTCACCATCTGCTGTCCCTTGGTATTATACTACATAGTTATGTCTTCACATATTTGCAGATAGTCATTACAGAAGGTAAGCACTATGAGGTAAGGACAATGGTTTGCTTATTTGAACCTCAGTAGTAAAGATTCAGAGCAGTGCCTGATGCTAATTCTAGATTATAGGGACATAGGACATAGAGCATGAAGAAGGAAGGTCTGGCTTGCCTGTCCTACTGACAGTCAAAAGACTTCAGACACCAATGATGAAGCCCAGATTCTCTACAGAGACAATATATGTTTCCCAAATGCCATCTTGTCAAGGACAGTGAGTGGTCTTGCTTCCTTAGGTCCAACAGGATGTCTGACCTTGAGTTTCTAGCACTCTGTTTGCAGTCCTAAACTAAGCCCCTCCCACATTTCTACTTAACTTTGTTTACTGAAGGAAATCCTCCAACTTTTAGCATGGCTGGAAGTTACAGTCTCTGAGAGCAACGTTAAAATGGGGAGGGGTGCTTAGCAACCTTTTGTGCTGTAAGTGGAGAATCACCGAACTCCTGTACGGGCCTATTGTAAAGAAACCCTACTGTGCTTTTCCTGGTGAAACCCACCACCACATTGGGTATGTCTCATTCTTTCTCTGAGCACTCTTTCTATTAACTCCCGCCTTTGGGTCTATGTAATAATGCCTTTTAATAAAGTCTTCACCTCTGCTTCATCCTGTGATTCTTTTCTCTGATGAAGCCACAGATGCCAGTTTTGCCTGACTGGAGATCCCCAATGAAAAGAGGAACTTCTCAAGGTGCAGCCTCTGTCCCTATCACTGGTGACAAGGTTGTCTGAGGCTAAAGTGCTACTGTGTCGGATGGTAATCCCCCATGCATGCTCTGTCACACCTCTAGGAATTGAGACAGTTTGCAGAGACAATGAAGGGCGATGGCAGGCCTTGCCCTTCCCCCATTCCCTCTGCCTTGCTAAACCATAGATTATATTCCTAAAGCTAGACACTAAGGTCTATTCCCTCCTTTGGCCACTTCCTCCTCCTGAGGTTGACTACTAAGGTCCAGCTATCAAAGTATTGAAGTCCAGCAATCAAAAGTCCCCTTTAGGCTCACCTAATTCACATGCCCAATCAAAAGAGCCAACTCATGCTAACATGGGGGCTCCCCTTTTCCCTTTATAAACTGCCATTTGCCTATGGATCACATCTGTCTCCTCTCTATCCAGGGGCAGTTCTTTGTTCCTCTGGGCAAACATNCCCCCCCCCCAGTTCCCTTCCCTTTTCTCCTTCACCTTTTATCTTCTGTCTTTGTCTCTTATTCCCTGCCCGCCCATTGTCCCTCGGGAGCAAAGAAATCTCCTTGTGCTAAGAACTTGGTCTTGGGTGTCTTCTGCAGACACTGGTTGGTTCGTTCTTTCAGACAGAAAGGCAATTTCTTTTTTTTTGTTTGTTTGTTTTGATTTGTTTTTTTGAGGCAGGATTTCTCAGTAGCTATGGACCAGTCCTGCAACTCACTCTGTAAACCAGGCTGGCCTTGAACTCATGGAGATCTGACTGCCTCTGCCTCTTGAGTGCTGGGATTAAAGGTGTACATCTTATAAAGATGTGAGTGGTTTTGAGTCACGGGAAATACTGTATGGAGACAAAACATGCTAAAACGCCCTATTGAACCTAAGGACATCAGTCTAGACAGCAAAAAGATTTTCAGAGAAGTAGCTAGTTTGCTGTTTATTGGCTTGCTGTTTTAACACTGCAAAAAAGTATCAGCTATCTTTGAGCAGATGTTGCTTTTGTTTTTGCAGTAATACTGAATAAATCACCTTTTATGTGAAAGCATAAGCTGTTGAATTATAGACACACCCAGGAACCCCTCTTCCTTCGTTAGCAAATTCTTTCAAAGTCACCCTCAGAGAAGTGATTTTTATGAGAAGTGACTTTGGCCAAACCTCCAAGGTCACTGGGGATTCCTCGAAGCCTGCAGTATAAGCAATCACAGGGAAAGACCCCTCCTTGAGCACCTCTGTCAGAAAAGGAAGCCACAAGGCAGGATGGATTCTGCACCTTTGGGAGCCCATGAATTTACTTTCAATGGCATTAAGTCAAGAAGAGTCCCACAGCAAGGTCATGGCTCAGGTTCCATCAAATAGCTGTCCTTTCTCATGAACAGTACAGGAAGCACAATTGCTCAGTGCAAATTGTTTTATTAAAATTCTTTTGTTCTTTTCTATAGATGAGTTTCGGTAACAATAGACTACAGCGGGTATGTCTCTTTAGGACATCTGTTGCATAATGATACTAACAGAGCATCAGTGAGTGCTGCATTAAGTTAATTTTCCCACTATTTTCTCTAAGCATGCCTCTATCATTTATACAGAGATGACCTCCATCCCTCTCATTCTCCCCCTTCTTTCTCCATCTTTTTCTTTTCCTTCTTCCCTCTCCCCCATCTTTCTCCTTCCCTTCTTTTTCCCTTTTCCTTTCTTCTTCTTTTTTCTTTTATTTTTGGTAAATTGTGGAATATTTATTAAAAGGCAGAAACAAAGGTAAATCGCAGTTATTTTATGCATTTCTCGGTCATCTGGGGATACAAAGAGTTCCTTTGTATTATTTATTAATACAGAGATTATAGAGAACAAAAACAGGTCTACCTTCCTGATTTTCCCACAGCTCCTGTGATCTTATTCCTTAGCCATTACTTGTGGAAGAAGAAACGCCCAGACCAACATAGACGTTAGTGCAGAGGAATGCATGGCCAGGTTTTCTTACTCCATAGCCCTCCTTTGTCACTCAGACCTGCATTTTCAGCTCTGTCTTCGTACAACCAACTGGTACTCAGCACCTTATGTTACCCGAGCAATCTTTCTGAAATGCCAATCTCAACACAACTTCTGTTTCATGTTCCCATTAAAATCCTAGTCCTAGACTTTCTTCAACATCTCTGGTACCCTAGGGGTCAGTCAATATGATCTTGTGTGTCTGGGTGCACAGCACATTAGTTACCCATGACTGAGGCGATGTCCCTGTCCTGTTAGGGTTTCTATTGCTGTGATGAGAAGCCATGACCACAGCCACTCTTATAAAGGAAAAACATTTAACTACAGTGGCCTACAGTTCAGAGATTTAGTCCATTATCATCATGGTGGGGCAATGGTGGTATGGAGGCAGACATGGTGCTGTATCTAAGAGGCCTACATCTTGTTAGGAAGGCAACAGGAAGTGGTCAAAATGCTGGGTGTGGCTTTAGCATGTATGAGACCTCAAAGACTGTCTCCACGGTGTCATGCTTCCTCTAACAAGGCCACACATATCCCAGCAAGGCCACACCTCCTAGCAGTGTCACTCTCTTTGGGAGCCATTTTCTTTCAAACCACCATAGCCCATCATGGGATTCCAGTGTAAAAGCACTGTAGACCCTGAGAAAGAGACAAGTGCCAGACATTCAAAGTAGGGAGTCTTACTTTTAAATCCTACCAATGGATGTTCTCCTTCATATGGTGATCAGGACCATTTCTATCCTTTCTACATCCATAATACCTCACTGTGTTTCATAATCTAATAGTTTTCTTGCTTCTAGTGACTCAGCTCTGATACATATTTTGCACCAACTGAATTACCTTAAAATATTCTTTTGTGCCACGCTAAGAAAGCCTGCCTAACTTTCAGATGCTGGAGGGAGAGCCCCGTATGCACAAGATTCTCATTCACTGGAGAGTTGTGTGTTGACAGAACAATGTTACACAGAGTGAGGAAACACTGCCATCTTTTAATGCATTAATGTCACTTGGGCTAATCTTTCTCATATTAAGAAGTGAAAAGGAATCTCCTGCCATTAATATGTGTTTTCTTAAGTCTACCATGCATTTCCTGGAATTTTCTGTGGTAAAGGAATTGTCTGAACATGCAATTCTGAATTTTGTGCTGTTTCAGACAGCAGTTATTTAAGAGTTAAAACCACAATGTAAATAGAATTGTGTGTGTGTGTGTGTGTGTGCGCATGTGTGTGTTTGTGTGTGTAGTTTTGGTGGCAAATACCATGTGCTGGTTATAATCCTGGGTGCTAAAGTCACAATTTTTAGGTTTCAACTGGGAACATGCACTTGCATTCTGAATAAGACAGTTCAATACAGTAACTTTCAAGGAAATTTGCCTCTTTAGATACATATTCTTGCTGAGGTCTTGACATGTTGACTTCAGATCTGAGACCCAAGTAGACACAATGGGAGGCTTGACAGGCACTTTTTCATTAAGGGTTGTCTTTTGTGCTGCTCACTGGAACCACTAGGCCATCTCATCAAGTGAAGAGCTAACTTTCTTCTAGTAGAGACACCATGGGAAGAGGGGCCCCAGTCCTCTCAGATGCAAAGCCACATGGAGCATAGATAAACCAACCCAGTGGAACCCAGCTTAAACTGTTGATCAAAGAAGTTTGGAACAGAATTTTAAGCAATTATGTTTCTGGGTGATTTTGTACTCAATAATAGCTGACTGGTATACCAGATGGCTGGTTACTTAACTTAGACTTATTTTATTGCATCTAAGTGGGGCTAGGAGTACTAGGGGGTGGAAAGGTTGAAGTGAGTATGCAAGGGGAAGTTGGACAACCAAACTCAGAGCAAATATACTTTACTATTCTATAGCACAATGGGGCTCACAACAACCTACTAAATATTTTGAACTCTAGAAGAGCTCAAAAGTTTCAATCACAAAGAAACAGGGAGATGGATGCTACACCCTGATTTGATTGGCACTTTCTATGCCCATGTGGTGTTGTGTCACAATGTCTCATGAACATGCACAATTATTTCAAGTTAATCAGAACAATAAAATAATTGGGGCTAATTTTAGGAATTTAGGGTTGTGAAGATCTAATGGAATAAAATATTTAGAAATACTCGAATAAATAAATAATCAGCAAACCTTAAATAGTGTGATTGTATTTTATACAGAAATTACTATGTTATACTGTTAGAAGGCCATTCAGTTTGGAGTGGCATTATACAATATTTTCATATTTTAGTTAAGTTATTGTTTTTGGGGATTTTGAACCTGTGATCATGATCTCATACTAAGCACATGCTCTATTAATAACCTGTACTTCAAGCCATTTACATGCTTCTTATTTGATACTTACAATTTCTATGAGGGATATTATTATCCATGTTTGTGAAACAGTAGAAATTAAAAGCTATCCTTCACAAACAAATGTTTTATTGTTGTTGTTGTTGTTTTTTGTGTGTGTATGGTGTGGTGTGCATATGCTGTATGGATGGATGCATGTAGAGGTCAGAAGACAGCTTTGCAGAATTTGTTCTTTTTTTCCACATTTATGCTAATTTGGGGGATTGAACTCAGATTACCAAGGTATGCATGACAGGTGCTTTACTTGCTGAATCATCTCACTGGCTCCACAAACAAGCATTTTCTAAGCTTGAATTCTTAGTACCATAGAACAAGCTCTGGCTTGTATGATGTGGGAGTCCCCTCTGTGTGCTGTGATTACCGTTAATGAATAAAGAAACTGCCTTGGCCTGTTGATAGAGCAGAACTTAGGTAGGCGGGGAAGACAGAACAGAATGCTGGGAGAAAGAAGGGCGGAGTCAGGAGATGCCATGGACTCACCGCCGGAGATATTGAAATGCTGAAACTTTGCTGGTAGGCCATGACCTCATAGTGATACACAGATTAATGGAGATGGGTTAAATTAATATGTAAGAGTTAGCCAATAAGAAGTTA
>LOEQ01003855.1:388000-399309 GCA_001685075.1 Bramus lutescens
GAAACAGCTTCCTGCAGTTTGCTGGTGGGGTGCCACAGCTCCTTTAAGAGTCTTCCTGATGCAGCCGTAGCAGGAAAAAAAAGCTGTGTCATTTTAAAATGCTGGCTTTCTAGGTTGTCCTGCCAGTGAGACCTCTGGCTCTTGAGGGAGACAGATCATTTATATGGGGTTTGTGAGCAGACTGCTGCAGCTTGCTTAACGGCAACATGGACTGGCTGTGTGCCTGAAACTGGGGTGGTGTATGCGGTGCAGAGGCACAAGCAACTCCACCATGCTGCACTGTGTGGCGTGAGCATGCAGTACCATGTATATATTGTAATAATGGCGCAACTTAAGTTTTCAAAAGCACTTAGCATTTTAAAAGGCACTCCTGGACAGTAAGGAATTACATATATGCAATAAAAATAAATCCAAATGAGTCATAGTGTTGGATAAATGTATGTAGGCTTGGAAGAGAGAAGAAAAAGAGTATAGAGAGTCATAAAATAAAGTTAATGCTTTACAAAAAGGGGGCAAAGACTTTAAAGAGATGGAGTAAAGATAGTTATAGAGTAAAAGGAGTAAAGAAAAAATAAGCCACATAAAAATGGAAAATTTACAAACAGTCTGAATTAAGTATATTATTGTGTTATCTTCAAATTTTTTGACTGTGAATGAGCTAAGTACAGAGAGACATTTCATTGTATGGACTGCTAAGCTAAACCAGCACATATATTTTAAAGGTATCATGACTTTCAAANGAGAGAAGAAAAAGAGTATAGAGAGTCATAAAATAAAGTTAATGCTTTACAAAAAGGGGGCAAAGACTTTAAAGAGATGGAGTAAAGATAGTTATAGAGTAAAAGGAGTAAAGAAAAAATAAGCCACATAAAAATGGAAAATTTACAAACAGTCTGAATTAAGTATATTATTGTGTTATCTTCAAATTTTTTGACTGTGAATGAGCTAAGTACAGAGAGACATTTCATTGTATGGACTGCTAAGCTAAACCAGCACATATATTTTAAAGGTATCATGACTTTCAAATTTGTGTCTGAGGATACGTTGCTTTGGAAAAGTTCTTCTTTTGTTTCCACAGAAGATGAAAACCTGTGGATTAATTCCAGACCAATATTGTTTCATGGACCAAGACCCCTGAAAGGTTGCTGTGAACACCCCAAAAATACACTCAAAAATTGCTTTTCCCAATAAACAACAGGAAGCAGTTTGGAGATAACTTTGCCCATATTCCCAAATATTGCCTATAAACATTTGCTTACATTTAAAGGGGGATATGCTATAGAGATTTGCATTGGTATGGATTTTGCTTTATTGATACAAATTTAAGGTCAATTTTGTTAATCTGTGTATATGTATTTCTGATCTTGATTAAGGTATTATGCTTGTCCAGCTCATTAAAAATGCAATGTATAATTAAGAAATAAAGGTTAATAGATAATCATCTGTAATAGTCAAGCTTGTAGTCATGTTAGTTAGATTTTCTAGATGTATAGAGATAAATTTCAGTTAGACAGGTATTCTTCAAATCCTTCAGAGACCTTCAGAACATGGCATTTGAATGTTTTAAGAACTTAGGACTTTTCATGAAAGTGAGACATATCTGCTCCTGGCAGCACCAATCTACTTCAAAAGGATGATGGGCATCGAAGAAGCTTCTTATGGAGCTGGTTAGCCATTTGGGCAAGAAACTGACCTTGCCGGAACTGTCTTACTGGGCATGCAGGACCCGCAGAGAAATGACTGCTGAACTTGCCTAAAGGTGAGATGATACTTTGGGGTTTCTGCTCCATGAAGGAGTCTACAAGACATTCTGCAGTATACAGAAGAAAGTGACTGAACTGTCTTTGAAATTTCTTGCTTCATAGAAAAGTCTGCTGGATACTATGGGCCTGAATGGCTGAAGATGGATGTCCCAAAGGT
Organism: Bramus lutescens; assembly: GCA_001685075.1. Taxonomy (NCBI): domain Eukaryota; kingdom Metazoa; phylum Chordata; class Mammalia; order Rodentia; family Cricetidae; genus Bramus; species Bramus lutescens. The sequence continues at coordinate 389,921 of LOEQ01003855.1, forward strand.
ACAGAAGAACTTTGGGTAACTATCTAGGCAGCAAGATGTCTCTGTCATTTCTAGAGTTTTGGAAGTTGCTTAAAATGCACTCCCTGTTTACTTAGATAATATGATATCTTTCTGGAGTCTTCGATGGAGTTGAATAATAGATAGATAGTTATAGTTTTCTTTAGCTATAATAAAAGATAAAGTAAATAGAAATATTGTAACTGTAATTCTTGAGTGTTAACTGTTTTGTTATATGTAATTTTACTATGTCAAAGTTAAGCCTTCCTTTTTATTTAAACAGAAAAGGAGAGGTGATGTGGGAGTCCCCTCTGTGTGCCGTGATTTACCCTTATTGAATAAAGAAACTGCCTTGGTCTGTTGATAGGGCCGAACTTAGGTAGGCAGGGAAGATGGAACTGAATGCTGGGAGAAAGAAGGGTGGANGTGATTTACCCTTATTGAATAAAGAAACTGCCTTGGTCTGTTGATAGGGCCGAACTTAGGTAGGCAGGGAAGATGGAACTGAATGCTGGGAGAAAGAAGGGTGGAACCGGGAGACACCATGGATCTGCCACTGGATCTAGACATGCTGAAACTCTGCTCATAGGCTGTGACGTCATGGTGATACACAGATTAATGGTGATTGGTTAAATTAATATGTAAGAGTTAGCCAATAAGAAGTTAGAGCTAATGGGCCAAGCAGTGATTTAAATAATATAGTTTATGTGTAATTATTTTGGGTGTAAGCTAGCTGGGCGGCTGGGAAGAACAAGTAGCCCCATCTTCTCCAATGGATTAGTGCATAAGCAGTTCCTTGCAACAGCTGTACTTTTTAAATAAAAGTTTAAGTGGAAATGGGGATAGGGAGATAAGGTAAAGAAGGCTTAAGGGTGGGTTAACTAAAACTAAGGATACATGAAAAAGTCTTAAAGAAATCCACTAGTTTAGTTTGTAAGCTAATTAAAACTATACACAAAAAGAAGCTGGAACAGAAGTACCTTACATGGATGAACCATGATGCTCAAGGGAGAAATGAGCTATCAAATTAAAATCTCACTGCCCAGTATGGGATATGAGTGGTTGGAGTTTTTGATTTTTGGTTTTGGTTTGGAGTTTTTGCCAACATGACACAAGCTAGAGTTGTCTGGGAAGAGGAACCTTAATTGAGAAAATGTCTCCATCAGATTGCCTACAGGAAAATCTAAAAGGCATTTTCTTGATTATTGTTAGAGGGTGCAGCTCATTGTGAGTGTTGCCACCCCTGGGTAAGTGGTCCTGGGTTGTATAGGAAAACAGATCAAGTCATGGGAGCAAGCCAATAAACACCATTACTCCATGTCTTCTTCAGTTTTGCCCCCACTTCCCTTAGTGATGGTGGGTGACCTGAGAGTTTTAAGATGAAGTAAACACTTTCAGCTCCAAGTTGCTTTGGGTCATGGTGTTTTACCAGAGCAATAGAAAAGCAACCAGTTGGGATATTTCCCTGTGTGTTATTATTCAAGAAGACCCCAGAGGCGCCAAAGGAATACAGGTCTTTGTCATTGCTCTTGGTTGCCCATACAACTGGATAGTAAAACCCTGTGGCTAGAGACACTATGCATTCTGAATGCAGGGCAGAGAGAAATCAACCTGGACTTGGCAGAAAATTCTGTCACTGCTAAGTAGCTTCTACAGTACCAAAAAGTTCTGTGTAGGCCACTTGGAGAGAAAAGATTCAAATGGCCTAAACCACCTTTAACACTACATGCTACAACACTGACATTCTGGCAAGATGTGCCCACTGGATCACCGGTAGTGTTGATGGTTATAGAGGCAACCAACAACTTTCTATTGGCTCAGATGCCTGTCCTACAAGAGGGATTTCATGTCAAATACTGTAAACCTGGTCAACAGCTCATGACTCGGAGTACCATAGGCTCTAGGGCAATAGCTACTCTTTGCTATGGTAAATAGTCATCCTGTCAACCTACCTACAAATATTTACCTATTTACCCATAGACTTGTGCTGCTCTCGACTTGTGTTAGAAGTTTCTTTTCACAGTGGGTTTTAGTTAATACAGAGACTCATAGCTGGACAAAGAGGCAAGTCTGAGCAACTTCAAGTGCTCATTGTAGAATATTAACTTCTCCCATGCAGGGCTCATGGGACATTCTTGATGGGTGGGTGATGTGTGATTCCCCTCTTTATACGGTAAATAGCTTTTATTACCATTGGTTAATAAAGAAGCTTCTTTGCCCTTTCTTTGCCCTAGGCAGGGCAGAATATAGCCAGGCTGGAAGAGAGAGAGAGAGAGAGTAGGCAGAGTCAAGGAGATGCTAGGTAACTGTCAAAGGAGACAGATGCCAGATGTCACAGCCTTGTGGTGACACATTAATTAATAGAAATGGGTTAAGCTGTAAAAGTTAGTTAATAAGAAGCCTGAGGTAATAGGCTAGGCAGTGTTGTAATTAACACATTTCTGTGTGATTATTTGGGTCCTGGTGGCTGGGAACAAGCAAGCAGTCTCCATTTACAAAATGGCACTCACCATCTGGGACATGGATCCATGTAAGTCCTAAAAAAATCTTAAGAAAAAAAGATGACTTCTAGACCCATGAAAATGGGAGCCAAATGCAGTTTCTTGGTGGCCACATTTTTTCAGACGTTTGCTGGCGGTGAGCAGAGGCATGGCTCCTTGAAGAGAAGGCTTCTTGACCCAGCATTAGCAGCAAAAACTACATGGCTTCTTTAAGGGATGACTTCCTGGTTCATGATGGTAGCATGAATGGCTCTGACCCTTTTGGGAGGTCCTGCACTTAAAGGGGTTTGTGAGTAGCATGCTACTAATTGCTTAATGTCGACATAGACCCGATGTGTCCCTGGGACTGGGGTGGTGAGAATACCTCACAGAGGAGGTAGCCATGCCTCTTCTATTTTGAACTGGGCAGAGCAAACAAGCAGGACCATGGAGTTTGTCTTAGCCAAGCCTCCTTAGCATTTAAAAAGAAAAGAAAGGTACTCCTGGCCAGAAAATGATTGCAGATACACAATAAAGACAGATTTAGACAAAAATAAAACCCTAAATGGGTCAGAGGGTTTTTTTTTAATGTACCTAGGCTTAGGAGAGAGAGGAAAAAGAGTATAGACAGTTATAAAAATAAGTAAATAGTTTTAAAAAATAAAACAAAGTCTTTGAAGAGACATTAAAAGTAACAGATGAAGTCAGGCGGTGGTGGCGCATGCCTCTAATCCCAGCACTTGGGAGGCAGATACAGATGGAGCTCTGTGAGTTCGAAACCAGCCTGGGCTACAAGAGCTAGTTTCAGGACAGGCTCCAAAGCCACAGAGAAACCCTGTCTTGAAAAACCAAAAGACAAAAAAGTAACAGATGACATAGATTAAGGGAATGAAAATAATTAATATTAAAAATAATAGAGAAATAAGACACATAAAGATGAAAAATACACATTGTCTGGTTTATGTGTATTATTGTGTTTATTTTTGAATTTCTTGACTGCAGAGAGACAATTGATTCTGGAGACTGCTAAGCTAAACCAACATACATATTTTAAACGTATCTTGACTTCAAAATTTGAGTTTAAGGATACGTTACTTTGAAAAAGAGGGTCTGCTTAGAGGATGGGAACTTGTGCATGTGGTTTGATGGAACAAGACACCCCCCAAAAGGTCTCTGTGGACACTAAAAATGTTTCTTCCAACAAACAGCCAGAAGCAGTTTGAAGAAAACTGTGCCCAAATTCCCAAAATGCTTATTTATAAATGTTTGTTTTCATTTAAAGGGGTATGATGTAGAAATGAATGTTTTACATTGGTATGGATTTTGTTTTATTGATATAAATTTAAGATAAATTTTATAATATATATTTGTTCTTATTTAAGGTATTATAGAACTCATAAAAATATAATGTATAATTCAAATTAAATATCAATAGATAGTCATTTATAATAGTGAAACTTGTAGTCATGTTAGTTAGGTTTTCTGGATATGTAGAGATATATTTCAGTAAGATAGCTAATTTTAAACACTTCAAAGACATACAGAATATGGCATTTCAAACATTTTAAGAACTAAGACTTTTTTCAACAGTGAGACATGTCTGCTCCTGGTAGCACCAATTATTTCAAAAGGATGATGGACATCAAAGAGGCCCATTATGGATTTTGCTAGCCATTTGGGCAAGAAACTGCTCTTGCCTGGACTTCTTGATGGTACACTGTATGAACTGGAGATGCAGAACCCACAGAAAAATGACTGCTGAACTTGCTAAAAGAAGGTGAGAATGTCTTTCAGGGTTACTGCTCTATCAAAGTAACTGCCAGACATTCTGTAGGACACAGAAGAAAGTGACTGACAAACTGTCAATAGAGGCAAAACAGTCCTTCAAATCTCTTGCTTCATGGAAAAGTCTGCCAGATACTGTGGGCCTGTAAGCTGAAGATGGATGCCCCAATGTTTCAGAAGAACTTTGTGTGACTGTCCAAACAGTAAGTTGTCCCTGTCATTTCTAGAACTTTCAAAGTTGCTTACAATTCACTTCATGCTTACTTAGGTAATATTATACCCCTCTGTGGTCTTTGCTGGAGTTAAAGACAGATTTATAGTTTTACTTAGTTATGATAAAAGATAAATTAGATATGAAGCTTTAGACTCACAAAAATACTGTAACTGCAATTCTTATTTGATACCTGTTTTGTTATATGTAATTTTACTATGTTAAAGCTAAGACCTTCCTTTTATTTAGACATAAAGTGGGAGGTAATGTGGGATTCCCCTCCATATAATGTGAATATGTTTTATTACCATTGATTAATAAAGAAGTCGCTTTGGCCTACGGCTGGGCAGAATATAGCCAGGCTGAATGAGGTATATATAGAGAGAGTAGGCGGAGTCAAGGAGACATCATGTAGCTGCCTAAGGAGACAGATGCCAGAACCTTATCAGTTGGTCACAACCTCGTGGTGATACATTGATTAATAGAGATGGGTTAATTGAAGATTAAGTAAGAGTTAGTTAATAAGAAGCCTGAGCTAATAGGCTAAACAGTGTGGCGATTAATGTAGTTTCTGTGAGATTATTCGTGTCTGGGTGGCCAAGAATGAACATGCATTCTCTGTTTATAGGTGGCTAGAAAAATAGAAGAGAGATGTGAAGTGTTGACTCCTGAACATGACATGGCTATTGCACACACCAGTTCACAGCAGCTGTGGTTACCTGCACAATATCAAGACAATCAGTATTCCAAAATGAATGAGGGAGGGACCTCCCCTCACGCTTCACATGGAGCAGAGGAGCATCAGCAGTGGATAGTTACTAAAGGAGAGAGAGCATTACTTTCTTCTGGGAACATGGCTGCTGGTAGATTGTTCATGCCCCAGTGGATGACCTCCAAACCCATTCACACATATTTAGTACTAATTGGACTTAAGGAGTTATTTTCAACAACAAAAATGAGAATCTGAAGTTGGGTGGGAGATGAGTAGGAGTATTAAGGGTATTTTGGGGAGATGGTATTGGATAGATGTGGCAAAAATACATAACATAAATGCACTAAATTTTCCAAAATAAATAAAAATTAATACCCAAATGAGATCCTACAGAGAAAGCCCAGGACCTCATGGCATGTATTTTGCATGGGATCATAATTCCTGGTCACATTCATAATTCAATTTCCTACATCATTCTCTCATTTTGTCTTGTATTTCATATGTGTCTGTAAGTTACCTCAAATATTTAAAATTATCTTGCATATTTACTAGAAAACAGTATAAAATATACTTTGGTATAAAATGAAAAACATGATATGGGTTTTGAATAGTTTCTGATGTCAGATAAAATTGAACCCACAGTCCAGCAATGGGCATTCCTTTTCGAGTGTTACCTGTGAGAGTAAAAGCATGTTTCTGCGGCTATATGATGATTTAATTCGCATTGGGACACCTGTGTTCATAACTAGGTCAGCAATAAGTCTTCATCCCCAGAGTCAGTGCCTGATACAAACCATGTGGTACTTGCACACGTCATTTTCCTGGTTCAGTGTTGTCTGCTACCTTACTTACTATTTGTTTTTTAAGATATAGAGTTTTTGTATCACTGTGTACAAAATGGGAAAGTAAGGGTCATCTTGCTCTGTACTGACAGCTGTATCCTTGTTGCCTGTATTGCACTTGGTATGGCATGTGGATTGTAAGAGGCATTCTGCAAGGTGAAGACACACAGAGCAGAGTCATGAAGGTCAATGTGCACAGCACTCCTGGGTGTCTTGCTGGAGGCCAGATTCTAATTTGATGGCTTTGGGGAGGGGTCCAGAGTACTGTGTTTTTCATGAATTGTGGGTGTTGTCACTGCTGCTGGTCCATGGACTACATTCCCAGCTGGAGCAGAGCAGGGGTGGGCAAACCATGCCCATGGGCCAAATCCAGCCACAAACTTGTTTTTATTTTATTTTTTTAAATAAGGCTAGCGTTACAAGAAGACAAGCATTCTCTCTTGTTCATGAGTTGTCTGTCTCCTTGTACATTATCTGTGTGAAGTGATGGAGATGCCACTGCCCCCGGGGTATAAGATGTTAAGAGCCTGGTTCTGGACAAAAATAAAAATCAATACATCCAGAGCACGGCAGGCTCATAACGTAGGCAGCATCAGGCTGCTAACTGGATATGACAGGACCTATTGGAAGAATCAGATGGCTTCATTGGACCCCACAGGGACTATTAAATAGGATAAAGAAGACACTGGAAGTGAATGAGAACCATTGGTGAGTGTGAGACCCTGCATGTGAAGCAGCGGTCCCTTGGCAAGTGAGCAGCTGCCCTCCCAGCTCTGCATCCTTTTCATATCTCTGGTAGCAGTGAACTCTTCTGCATGGTGTGATTCACCAAACTAGTATTTGCATTCCTTTGGAGAACTGATAATTAGATCTGAAGGATATTTGACTCATAACCATATAACAATATAATCCATGTGGCACCTGCATAGGTCATTTATATGCCAGGTTAATAGAATAACTGTTGCCACTACCCAGAGAAGAGGGTCTTGTATTCTGTGAGTGACATGGCCACCAGAGTTTATGTCACTGTGGATGCTCAAACTCAAGTACCTCGACTCAGAGTCAAGGTTCTATATGGACTCCTGGCAAAGGGCCATAATGAGACAATTAGATTTGATTTCATCACAGATCTCCAGTATGGACCATAACAAACTCTATCACACAGAGAATATTCACAGTGACAAACTTTTGGTTCACTGTTGACTGCCATCAGGTGCTATACTAGGCATTTTTTTGGTTCATTATCTTATGAAGCTTTTCTATAAACTCTGTGATGTGCTTGCTATCACTCATATGACTTTTGAGGTGACAAAAGTAATGATCAGTAAAATTAAGTAAGTAAAGCCTAGGAGGATGGCTCAGTGGGTAAGAATGCTGGCTCTGAAAACCCGAGGGCTTAAATGTGGATCCCCAGGACCCATATAAAATATCAAGCATAGTGGCCTGTGTCTACACAGGCAGGCCTTGAAAGTTCATTGGCCTTAGCCTGGCCCAAAGTACAAACTTCTGGTTCAGCGCCAGTCCCTATCTCAAGACAATATGGCAGGAGAATAATAGAGAAAGACACCAATATCCTTCTCTGGTCTCCACATATGCAAGACCACACGCTTGTACTTGCACATATACTCACATGCATGCAACACACATACACACAGAGAGACAGAGATAGACACAGTAACTCAGTTAAGTAACTCAAGTTCAACCAGGTAACATCTGGCAGTCCCAGTGGGAAGGCAGGCACTTGTGAGAATTTCAGCCTTCTTTCCTCTGCTGGATAGTTTTATGTCAATTTGACACAAGTTAAAGTAGTCTGAGAGGAGACAACCTCAATGAAGAAAAATGCCTCCATGATATCTGGCTGGAGACAAGCCTTAGGGTATTTTCTTAATTAGCGACTAATGGAGAGGGCCCAGCCTATTGGAGGTGGTGCCATTTCTGGGCTGATAGTCCTGGGTTCCATGAAGCAGGCTGAGCAAGACATGAGGAGCAGCCAGTAAGCAGCATGCCTCCATGGCCTTTGCATCAGCTCCTGCCTCCAAGTTCCTGCATGGCTTTTGAATTCCTGTCCTGGCTTCCTTCAGGGATAGACTACATTGTGGATGTGTAAGCCAAACAAACCATTTCCTCCCCAAGCTGCTTTAGATCATGGTGTTTCATTAAGTCAGTAGAACCCTAACTAGGACATTTCCTCTCGCTGCTGAAAAGCGTTTCCCTAAAAAGAAGTTGACATCACTTTAGATGATATAAGAGAGACTGTTGTGGGGCTTCTGTTGCAGGAAAAAGGTCCACATCACAATCTGCTGTGCATTCCACCCTCCAATTTATCCCACTCATTTTAAGAAGAGTTGAGTATTTTCCTCCCCAAGACCAAGTGGTTTCCATCCTGGATCAAGTCATGCAGTCAAAATGGGCCCAGGCTACAGCATGGTGCAATGCTGGGAGTGAGCTTAAAGAGGTCACATGCTCCTTTAATTTTCCTTTGAAACACCTTAAATAGAGGAGGTAGTACTAGCAAGTATCTCTGTGTGAAGGAGGGGCAATGAGAAGGCTGAGCAGATAAACGTGCATGACATACAAGCCTAGTAACCCGAGTTCAATTCCCAGAAATCATGTAAAGGTGAAAAGAAAGACTCCCCGAAATTCTCTTCTGACCTCCACACTCACACCCTGTGTACCTCCACCCCTGAGCAGAACATACATATTCATACACATGCACACACAAACACACACACACACACGTGCACAAATAAAAAAGAAAATGTTTCACAGCTATCTGAATACCAACATTTTAAGAATATGATAAACTAAAACGCAGTTAACAAATGTTGTTTTGGAGAAATTTATCCTTAAAATTATAATTTTTTTAGCAATATGCTGAGGCCACTGATTTTCAAAGCTCATGATAACATTTGAAGGTCTCTGCCTACTTTTGGGTCTGCATCTCACAGATGCCTGGCCTGGCTGGCGACCTGAGGATGGAGAATGGAATCAAATTGCATCTTATGCTCATGTGATTTTCACCTGGCGGTAGTCACATTGAATCTGGTCTCTGCTCTGGGGACATGCAGTAAATTCTAGAGCAACTGCTTCATGGATGAGCTGGATTTCTGATCCGAAATGCTGAGACTCATTAATACAGTTTCTCATGTTGTGATGAACCCACAACCATAAAATTATTTTTGTTGGTACTTTGCAACTGTAATTTTGCTAGTTATGAATCAGAATGTAAATATTTGAGGAGAGTGTGCAGTGAGGGGGTGGGGAGAGTGCAGTGAGGGAGTGAGGAGAGTGTGCAGTGAGGGAGTGAGGAGAGTGTGCAGTGAGGGAGTGAGGAGAGAGTGCAGTGAGGGAGTGAGGAGAAT
>LOEQ01003855.1:405926-423549 GCA_001685075.1 Bramus lutescens
GCAGTTTCTTTATTAACCAATGAAAATAACACATAGACAGATGACCCTCCTACATCATGGCATGGTACATTGTTAAGCTTTCTGTAGCTGTAAAGAGAATGACCTTTTCTGGCTAACAGTCTTGAAGATTGTTGCCCTCATTTTTGCCTCATTGCTTTTCACTTTTGGTGAAGCCATAGACTGGGACAGGTAGTGCTTGGTAGAAAAAGTCCATTTGTATCACACGAGGAACCAAAATAAGACAAAATAACAACAACAACAACAACAAAAGACTAGAGTTCCACAATACTGTGAGTATCATGCATCACACCCAGACCCCGTGTCTTACATTGCCCCAAGTAGTATCATGGCTTGTGGACGAAGCCTGGAACTCTCGGGTCTTTGATGGGTACTCTAGACCAAGCCATCACACATGTGCATCCAGTACAACACCTATGTCAAAAGCATGAGAGGCCCTGAAGAATACATGAGAGTGGAGTGAGTGGACGTAGCGGGACTCTAGAAGAGTTCCTGTAGTGAGATCAGCATCAGAACTGATAAGGGGCAAAGGTTACAATAGAACCTATATGGACTTTGGATGAGGTGTGTGATGAACTGAACATAATGGGAGCATACATAAGTGAAATTAATTATTTCACCTATTTTTATATTAGAATACTTCTTATACTTATATATAAATAGGATTGATTCAACTAGGCAGGCTAGGAAGCAAGCTCCCCACATCCTCCTGTCTCTGTCTTCTCAGTGTTGGGGTTAGAGTCTTGTGCAACAACTCATAGGTGCTGGGGATTGAACTCAAATCCATGGGCTGGTGTGGCAAGCCCTTTTTATGACTGAGCCATCACCCCAGTTCCCTTCTGTGTTTTAATGGAGTCTGGACAATATCCACCGTATTTGTTTTTATATCCCTAGCTCTTAGAACATTATTACCGGACCATGATAGATATTCAATAAAGATTTATTGAGCGAATACATAAAATGAACACCACCATCCAGAGGAAGACAAAATGAAGAGTACGTAAGTGTTAACTAAGAAGACTGTAGGTGAATGAAGCACATGGTCACCAAACACTACAATGTTTTCTCATTCACCTCCTAGGTGAGCTCAGATTCTAGGTTTCTAGGTGGTGGGAACCAGAGAAGTCTTATAAGTTACAAGGCGTTCCTAGATCATGATGGGCGACAACCATAGTCCAGAAGGGAGATGGCCCAGGGGGTGAAGTTCTTGCTGCACAAGCATGAGGACTGGAGCTCAATCCCTAAGGCTCCCGTAAAAGGAAGATGTGGTGGCACCTCACCGGCATGTCACCCCGGTCTAATGTCACCTCAGGCCAGGGACAGACCATGTCTCAACAAAACAAAATAACGAAGGTGGATGGTACCCAAGGATGTCTTCTAGTTTCCACATGCTCTGGCGTACCTGTAGACTTGCATTCATACACATACAACACATAACAACCCCAACACGCATTCCACACACACACACACACGCACACATTACACACATGTATGCCATATTCATATACTATTCCACTTACCCCACACTTTTTTACTTTTCATATGCAGTCTTACTATGTAGCTCAGGCTGGTCTGAAACTTACTATCCTCCTACGTTTGAGTGTATTTCCTTTTATTGTAGTCTCTAACTTTTGCAGCAACTTTATTTCTAGGTTCTGAGAAGGGGGAGGGGCCAGATGGAAAAGCACACAGGCTAAGAGCTTTCTACCCAAAGGGGATCTCTTCTCTCTATCTTAGCCCAACATCTGGCACCAGCGTGTACACAAGCCAGAGTCAGGCCAGGCTTAGAGCAGGCTGGATTATAAATGGTGGCGGCAAAGTCAGAATACAAACATGCTTTCACATACAGTTTCAATTACCCTTCAGAGCCTACTTGTTTCTCGTAACACTTTTTAGCATCTATTTGATAATATGTAAGGTATATTCATTTGGGATACCTGGGATAATATATAAGGTATATTCATTATGTGAATATATAACAAGAAGACTCCTGGAAAGTGCCATTTTAATATAGATAATTTATCCGTGAGCCCAATGTCGTTTTTATTGAAGTCATTTTTCTCCTTATTGGGTTGAGGATGAATGTTCATTACTGAGTTGTGTCATCATGGCCAGACCAAGTTCATTAACAGTGCAACAGACCATTCTTACCACCCAGAGTTGTGGGAGATTGATGTCATAGCCCTTTGACCACCCGCTTCTCTGCCACCCTAAGGGATGAGTTCTCAGAGCTGCAATCCTGGAGCAGTGACTTTGGCAGGGACTATGAGACCTGGGCTTTAGGAACCAACACCATTGCCCCATGACTGATTTCTTATTATGTTACTTTAATTCAGAGAAACAGATATCTTTCAACCCTCGTCTGCCTAAGCGTTCCTGGCCAAAGTGGCTGGCCATTGTGAGTTCAGGCTAAGATGAATGTGTGAGTTCATTTTAGCAAGCAAGCTGTACAAGGTGGAGGAAACAGATTAACATGCCTGATTATTCATTACAGCCCACATCTCGGATGTGGAGCCCCTGCCAGACACTCGCTGTTTCCAGAGCCTTAATGGAGTCGGCTGCCTGGCACAGGTGGTACTGCACCTCTGGCTCTGCCCTACAGCTGTTTGATTTCCCTGTGATTCTGAAACTGTCTCACTGGAACTGTCAGTTAGGCAGGGACATGGATGCCCTGAGGAAATCAGTGTTCCAGGCTCCCTTCTCTGTACTCTGTCACCTTTGTGATCTGAATTCAATTGACTTGTGTTTAGATCATGTGTTTCTTTGGAAAGAGACAGCTTTGGAGGCAGGCTCCTGTACACAGGTGGTTGCCAGAGAGAAATGAGTACTTGTTTTATTCCTAGGTAGAAAAAAAAAGTATTCATAATATGCACCCAAGAAGATCCTGTGAAACACACACACACACACACACACACACACACACACCATAAAAAAGAACATATTCTCCATCCCCTTTCATAGGGGCCAGAATTCTAGTAGACCTGTTAACTGCCCACAGATTTTTCTTAAGTTAAAATTTAAATATGCACATGAAGATGTTGAATTGTTTTTATTTGAAACAGGATTTCACTATGTAGGCCTGGTTGGTCCCGGACTTGCTATATAGACTGCAACAGCTTTGAACCCATAGAGATCTGTTTGCCTCTGCCTCTTGAGTGCTGGAAATAAGAGTATGAGCTATGATGTGTGGCAGATGTTGATAGTTGGATACAGATGTGCTTGCTTTCCTGATTCTGTCATGCAGTCCTTGGCCCATGTTTCTCTCCCACTACCTTGCTCAGAGTGTGCCTTCTACAGTGCATAACCTGCTTGCCTGTGTCCTTGCTTGGGTCCCTCATGTCTATTAAACTACCTGCACAGCTGGAGGGTACCATTCATGTCTCATCAGGAGCACACCTACCCAGTAGTTAGATATAGATCTGCATTTTTCCTGTGTCCTTCTACAGTGCTCCCAGAGCCCCCAGGCTGGGTTCACTGGCTCACAGAAGCAGCTGGTCCATAGTGGCCCTTTCTGGTGGCCCTTCCTTCTGCCTCCCAATCTGATTCTTTCTTCCTGGTGGTTCCTATAAAAGGAGGTTCCATGCTCCTCATTTTACAGAGCCCTGAATTAATCCCAGCATGTAGGAAGACAGGATCTGTGGCAGTGGTGATGGGTCATTGCACTTGAGAAGGAGACCACAGAGAAAGGAAGTGCTATTCACTTTGTTCAAGACTGTACAACTGTGAATGAACCACGATGACTCTAGTGTTCATTCTACCTTCAGCCTATCAGACTACTGTCTTTCACGTGCAAGGAAGCTCTTAGCTGTGGTTACCTGTGCAGTTTCACCCCTGGACATTCCATTATGATGAGAACGACCCACGAGGCTTCACCCCTCCTGAGAAACTACTTGCAATGCATCGTTGTTGGAGCATAGGGTGGGGTGTCGTTTTCGTCAGTGGTGTAGCCACAGAATTGCTCTTGCTCCAGTCAATAACCTTCCACTTATGCTTGGGAAAGAAATTTTGAGTAAATTCCCTGGGCCAAACCCAATCACACCCAAAAAAGAAAGCATGGGATTTTAGCCCCTGCTCAGGGAAGACGTAAACCATTTTTTGTGTGTGTGTGTGTGTGCATTTGTTTCATTGTGTTTGTTTTACAGGGTCTTCTTGGATGTATATTATGAATGTATATTCTTTCTAGCCAGTAGCAAGACAAGCTCCCATCTACCTCTAGTAACTGCGTGTGTGAAGGAGCCTGCATACGAAGTTCTTACTTTCCAAAGAGACATGTGATCTGAGCTTAAAGCAATACAGTTGAGATCATAAAGAGTGACTGCAGAGGAGGGGGCCTGGCACACTGAGCTCCTCAGGGCATCCATGTCCCTGCCTAGCTGACAGTCCTAGCAGGAGAGGGATATGTTGGAAAGAAGACTTTCAGAGGGAAATAGAAGGAGATGAGAGACACTAATGAGGTTTGCATGTGTCCATGTGTGTCCGGGTGTGTGTCTGTGTGTCCGTGTGTCCGTGTGTCTGTGTGTGTGTCCGTGTGTCCGTGTGTGTCCATGTTTCCGTGTGTCTGTGTGTCCGTGTGTGTGTCCATGTGTCCGTGTGTGTCCGTGTTTCCGTGTGTGTGTAAGATGACTTAAACTTATTATGTAACAGTATGAAATTATCAAAAAAATTAGAAAGAAATCTTTGCTTTTTCTCTTAGATTTCATCAGTTGACTTTTACAAAATGTCAACGTGTCGCCATATGGATCTCCAAGGCTTTCACTGCCTCACTCTGATATTTGTAAACAGACTATTTTCCTTGGTTGTTTCCTCCACAAAATTTCCGAAGATACTTAGAACAAACCACTGTTCACATTTACCCAGGATTACTGTAATTTATTTTACCTGGGGGCAATTCTATAAAATTTCTCGATGACTTAATTATACCATTTTGATTTGAACTTGAAATAAAGACTATCGTGTTGGTGGGGACCCATGTTAGCATAAAGTTTCACCCAGTGGTGGTGGTGCATGACTTTAATCCCAGCACTTTGGAGGCAGGGGCAGGTGGATCTCTGTGACTTTAGGCCAGCCTGGTCTACAGAGCGAGTGCCAGCAAAGTCTCCAAAGACATGCAGAAAAACCCTGTCTCAAAAACAAGAAAGAAAGAAAGAAAGATAGAAAGGAAGGAAGGAAGGAAGGAAGAAAGAAAGAAAGAAAGATAGAAAGGAAGGAAGGAAGGAAGGAGTTCCTTAGGTCAGGATGATCAGGAAGTAGACAGAGAAAGAGAGGAAGAGGCAAGGAGCAAAGCAGGTTCCCAGTGAGCTTGCTCTTCCAAGTAGTCCTCAGCTTCCACAGGTCTCCCACCACCCGATACCTATTTAAAGCATAACTTCATCTAGAGGCTAAGACATCAGTTAGATCACAGTCTGCAAGCCCTATCTTTAAGCCCATCTAGCTGCATCCAAAACCTCCTACACACGAGGCTTCCAGGGACATCAGATTTCAAGCATAACCACACCATTTATGTGTTCCTGAAAGTCAGACATAACTAACTAACTGAAGAGACAAGGCGTGGAAGCTGGGAAAGTCCTTGAGAAAAGAAGTCAGAGAAAATCTAAATGAATGGGAAATGTTTTATGCCATAGAAGATTTGATATTATGATGTTGTCAAATACTCCCCAGATTAACTATAGAGTTAAAATTCTGATTAAAATCCAAGAATTCTATTTGTAGATGTTAATGTGGTAACTGACGCTCACACAAATAGGCAAAGGTTCTAGAGTCACTAACACGACACCGAAGGGCAGCAAACTTGAAGGGCTCACACTACATCTGACCGTGTTCTATAAAGACAGTGTAGTATGGTGAAACAATAAACACATGCATCAGTGAACATGTCTTCAGAACCTGGAGGAGAGGCAACCGGTCTTTGACAAAGACATTTCAGTGGAGAGAAGTAGTGCTTGTAACACATGGTGCTAGAACAGCGGGATCCACATACACATAGAAAGATTACATGGACCCAGAGATGTCACAGAATTAGATTCAGAATGGGTCATATACCTAAGCGCAAAACCAAAAAGCTTCCAGAGGCAAACACTAGAAAATCCCACGACCTTGGGTTCTGGTCCTGAGATTATAGGTGCGGTCCCTCCAATACACTCATGAAAGAAAAGTGGTTGGTTAGTTAATCTCAAGTTTACAAACATGCACTTTGGCTTTGTAGGTTGGAAGTTCATTGTTTTTTTTTTCTATAAATAATATTAACTTCAGCCAGGATAAATTTTGTAATGTGGTTAGGCAAAGGAGGACTCAAGGCATTGAGACTTGTTACGGGCAGCCTTTGCGTCTGTCACACTGGGTTGTGGTAGGAGAAGAAACAGACAGGTCACAAGGAACCTTGCTGGTATTTGTGATCTGGATGTTAAATGGCAGTTTTCCTTTGGAATTCGGGGAAGAAACTAAGAGTCTAATATGCACGGAGAACCTGTTCCGTACCAGGCATTACATCGATGTATGTGCAACCGCAAGAGAAAATTCACTCCTCTGCCACCACTAGTTCTGACGTAAAGCATTCCCACCAGCTGTCACAAGCTCTGTAAGTAAATGACAGGGGAGCGCTCTTCAAGCTGAGAACTCAACCAGTGAGTGATGAAGAAAAGCTTTGCTCTGAAAGGACCTGGCGTTTTCCAGAACCAGGTGGGTCTGGGTGTGTATTTGCTGCACCAGGCTTCACTCTATTCTTTGTAACAGTGTAGCAAGCCTTAGAAGCCAGTGCTACCTCACAGGGCGTGGGAAGAAGAAGAGAAACATACAAGAGACAAATACTCCATTTAGGAGACTGGGCGGAGTGACTTCTCCAAGGCAGACGCTATTCTGATGGTGAGAAGCCTGGGGCTGGACTTATAATCACTGGTTTGTACGTTTTTAATCAAGAACTCTCCCAGATTTGAATCATCTCATAGAGGATGAAGTAAGTGCCAGAGAAATTCCAGGAGTTTCTCAAAGTCACACAACTAATAGCAAATATCAGAGGAAGGACTGAACCTGTGTCTAAACCCAAAGCCAATTGTCCTGTTTCTCTATAGTTACTTTTGTAGAACGAGAGAGTGGGCATAACTGTATGCCAAGCTGTTTGGGACTCTCCTTCCGGGGTCTCCAGCTATTTTCTGTATGATCACATATAAATATTTAATGTAGCTGTGCCTAAGAGTCACATAGGAAGGTCAGATGGCCTCTTACAGTAACATGAACATTAATGGAATTAATACCAGACTTTTGCTGTGTTATGTACAAGATAAACACAGGTCAGGTAGGATTACTTTAATATGGCTTTCTTTCTTCATAAAGACCAAACAATATTTGAAAATATTTCTTGGATTCTCAAAACACCACAAAACATCTAAGCAGAACTTGAATGTTTTAAAGACACAGAAGTACCTGATCAATGTTGCTTTAAAAGGCTTGGATAAAAGCGATATGGAGCAACCCACCTGTCCCATTGATTTCTGTGTTCTTCCCACCGCTAGAGGAAAGAACTTCTGGCTGAATTGTAATGTAGCACTCTTAACTCTATCTTCTGATTCAAGGACTTCAGATGTAAATTTCACTGGAATATCCCTAGAGTTCAGGGAATTATGGGCATGGGAAAGAGGGTTGGCTTTCAAGGGAGGGAAGGTAGAATGCAGTAGTATACAGGCTTAAAAGACAGCAATGGATGCCTCCCTGAAATCCCTCCTCTCAGGGTTCAGAGAGGAAGAGGTGGAAAGAATATAAAAGCCGGAAGGGATTGAGGACATCAAGAAACCAAGGCCTTCTAGACACAACAAGGCAGGCACACATATGAGCTCAGAGACCAAGGCATCAGGCACAGGGCTTGCACAGGTCTGCACCAGATGGGGGCCAAGAGCTGACCGGGTGAATAGACACACACCCCATCCCTAACCTAAAAGCCAGCTCTGAGCACTGACAACCATTTGCAGATGAAGTCAGTTTTCTCCAAGTGCCTCTCACTGGGTCAATAAATAACTATTAAGAGTGGTCCCATGCCTAGCAGTAGATGCCAACACAAAGCAAGTCTAATGGAATCTTCGAGGTTCTTTGTCTCATAATGTTAATTCAGGGACTTAGAAAATGTTTTTTTTTTCTTCAGGTCCCTTGTGTATATATTATGTTTTCTTGGGTTGTGTTTTTATGGGATTCCTGTGTGTGAGAATGTGTGTTTCTGTGTCTGTATGTGTTTCTTGTGCTCTTTCTTTGGATCTTTTTCTTGTTGGGCTTTATTCTCCTCTTTAAATTTTAAAAAATCATACTGCATTTTATTTTATTGTATTACTATCCCTTAGATACCTGTTTTTTCCCCCCTAAGGAGAGACAGAAAGGAGGTGGATCTGGATGGGAGGGGGAGATGGGAGAAACTTGGAGGAGTAAGAGGAGGGGAATTATAGTCAGAATATATTGTATGAAGAAGAATCTATTTTAACCTAACAGAGAAGGGGAGGGTAATGGAACAAAGAAGGTTAATGGGAGGTGAGAAGACAGAATGTAAGGGGGAGAAAATGCTATGAAGAATAACTAACCCTGCATATCTTTTGGAAAAGTAATTAAGGAAATTTGCTACTGTAGACATTTACCAATATATATATATATATATACAGGTATCTAAAAAGAATTTAAATTGAGTAACCCTATAATGGGGTGATAATGCCCTATTAGACACTTCAGGCTAACAAATGAAAAGCCCAGGATCATAGGCTGTTTTTGAATGGACTTCTACTTTTGGAGTTATTGGCCAGTGAGGTCCCATAGATCCACAAACACTACAGTCTTCTTGCTAGTGTTCTAGGTTATCCTCCAGAACTTGACGATAAAACTTTCTTGATGAACACACCACATAATGGAGGAAAGAACATGGATGGAGAAGTCAAGGTAGTGCTGACCTGGAACCTTCATCCTTACTGGCTAGCTTCCCCAGTGTGCCAAGGTGCTATGCATGCTAACACGGGAGGAAAGTCGTTATCAATGCTATCCAGCTGTGAAGCTTGTGGGCTACAGCATGGCCAGCCTTGTAAGATGTGACCATTGGTGCATTGGTCGTGTGAATGTTACAAGAGTAAACAGTGACTTCCTGATTGAATTTAAGCCCCATTCCACAAGATAAAACTGATACCTGGCCTTATTATCTAGGACAAGAACCTGATGATGGAGATAACCTGTTACCACTATGGACATAGCACCTTTTGTGGAATATTAATTTAAGATGTGTTGCATTCATTTGAGCTGTGGAATATTTGTTTAATGATGCAAAGATGTGCTGCATTCTTATATGTTGCATTTGTTTAGCCCTGTGAAGTTGCATTACTTTGCCTGCTTGATTGTGCTAATAAAGAGCTGAACAGCCAATAGCTAGGCAGGAGAGAGAAGTGGGTGGGGCTGGTGGGCAGAGACAATAAACAGAGAGAGGAGAGGAAAGAGTGAGAAAAGGAGAAGGAGAAAGGACACCAGGGGTCAACCACCCAGCTACACGGCAAGCCACGGAGTAAGAAACTAAGAAAGGTATAGAGAATAGAGAAAGATAAAGTTCCAGAGGCAAAAGATAGGCAGCATAATTTAAGAAAAGCTGGCTAGAAACAAGCCAAACTAAGGCTGCACATTCATAAGTAAGAAAAAGTCTCTGTGTATTTATTTGGGAGCTGGATGACAGGCCCCCGGAAAGCAAGGAGTAAAAAGGGTTAAAAAAAAAAACCAACTACAACAACTAACTCCTAATGACTTACTGTTCCACCCGTGAACAAACACCTCTCAAACCTTTGCAGTAGAGGGCGATTAACACAGAAACCCCCTGGTCAGGGTGCAGAGAATGAGAGACTGTGATCGGCTCATCTGTAAAAGGGACATCATGCTCTAGCCCCCTTTCCAACAATGCAGAGATCGTGGCTGAGGAAGAGGCAGGAAAACTGTAAGAGCCAGAGGTGGTGGATTACTATTAGGAAACAGTGTCCTCCAGACACAGCAGGGAAGTTGTAATAGGAGCTCACAGCAGTTTTGACAGCATGCCCAGGTTCTCCCTAAGCCAGACAAAAATCTCAGCATGGGGCTGAAAGGTGATCGCCAAACCCTACCCCTCGCTGAGATCTACGGGCCGCTGGTAGCTCCTGGGGCTTCCAGTTCTCTTTGAGGGTGTCTCTCCTGATAGGCTGACAGGTTCCAGTGAGGGTCACACACCCAGGACTATATGGGAAGCACAAATTGGATTTGATGGGTTAAAAGCAACCAAACAAAAAGGTGGGTGGGGAGGGAAGGAGATGGACTGTGGAGGAGTTGGGGGAGGGAATATGGCCAAATACGTTGTATGATATGCTCAAAGAACTAATAAAAAAGGAAAGAATGAAACATACATAAGTTGGGCCCTAACGTAGTTACTCAAAGGCTCTCATTTCATATCCAGTGGGGCTTTTGTTTCTTTTTTGCATAAATAATTTGAGTTTATTCAAGAGACACTCTTCAAATTACCTCATTTAAAATTAACAGCTAATAAAGTCCATTTTAAAATACATTGATATGAAAACAGGCACAACATAAAAACAAAGACTCCTGATTTTAGAGACTATGAAATTATTATTTTTTAACTTCTTCAGTGTCAATTCTGGGTGAACCAAGATGGCCTCTTCATATTTCGTTCAACAATCCTCTTGCCCTGATCATATTCTGATGGTTTCTCTCCTGTGTACAGTACCACAGTCTCTACAATTGGGGCTTTAAAGGGGCCCCTTCTTGAGTCCATATTTGTTCTCTGATTTGTGTTGTTTCCTTGTGTACTTTCTCATAGCAGTAGCCACAGAGGACATGTTTCTGCTTCAGATGGCCACATTCAGGGCAAACGTCTATATTGTTCTTAATTTTAATAAGCTTCCAGGAGTTTCTTCTCCTACATCGGTTAACTTCAATGGATACTATCTAAAAAGCTGGAATCCTCTTTGTTTCCACTGGTACCGTGGGCTGGGTCTGTGAGTGTGGATGGCCCCTGGACTGCTAATGCTGTTGCCCACCGAGGACTGTTCCAGTTGTAATTCAGTTGCTGCAGCAGCTTCCAGCACCTCCGGAGCCGTCCGGGCCGCGCTGGCCGCAGGAAGGACAGCAGCAGCAAGGAGATGGCCATGTTCCGCCCTGGAGGGGGCTTTTGGTTCTGACACGGTCTTGTTTCATTGCTTTGGCTGGTCTGAAACTCTCTATGTAGTCCAGGGCTACCTCAGGTGTGAGGCAGTTCTCCTGTTTCTGCTCTGGGGTAACGGGAAAGTGTCACTGAAGAGTGGTTTGCAGTAAACACCTTACCATACTAAGTGAGAAGTGCCACAGTGAGGTGTAGATTACACACCATGGGTGTTTGGAGGCCGTGAAGATTGTTTTCAGTAGAAAGACCCGGAAATATTCAGAGAAGACTTAGCTTTTGTTTGGTGCCTTGACACAAGAACAGATTTAGACACATGGAGATAACGAGAGAAGCAATGTAAACGGGAGCAAAAATAGGAGAGACATAAAAGAAATTCAATGATGTTCGGTAAGCTAGAAGGATATGTGAAAAAGATTCAACTGAATACAAAGATAGAAGTTGGCTGGAATCCAGGCCCAGGAATCTCACAAAGCTGTCTTGAATAGTGTGGGTGGGTTTTACACCCAGGTTAAGGGTAGCAATTGAATGTTATTGAGAATAATGGTCTCTGCCCTGCCCTTTGGAAGATGACTCGGGCTGGGAGGCAAAGATGGCATGAGGTGCTGGTTTGAGCACTGTGGAGTCCACTATGAGGTCTGGACTAAGGTGCTGACCGTGAAGAGGACATGACAGCAATGCCAACTGGAAAAGAATCAGCAGGCTTTCTGCCTGATTCAGATGCATTTCCAGAAACAGGGAGGAGTTCAGTAAACTTCAAGGGTGCATGGCTAGGAGGAAGCTGGGACCTTCAACAGAAACAGAAACAGTAGAAGAGGTGGGGCTGATAGAAATCATGAAGTCCCTTTTATAGAGCCCCAAGCAGGCGCATCCAGCTAAGGGGTAGAGAGAAGGAATGGGCTATCAAAATAGGAAAAGAACCACTGTGCACAGTATTTGGTGGAAGCCATGACTATTCTCTACCATCGCCACGATTGCCTAGTGGGTCCCAGCTTTGCCTTGTGAGTTTATTGGTAGTTTCTTCATTTACCAGCCTCTCTCTTTGTGGACGCTATTTCACTTACACTGGGTCATTTACATTCAGTGACATATCTTTGAAGGACAGTGTGGGGACTCAGAGGTTTGTCTCACTCTGCAAGATCACCTATGGGTGGGAAACTGGAAATGCTGTCCTTCAAGTAGCGCTTGAAGGGTATTGGATACTAATGATGAATCCATTCATTATGCTGCCACCATTATCCATGTTCTACTGTGTGACAAGTTAGCTCTCCTCAAAGATCCTGCCATAAGATACTTAAACCAGCCCGTTCTAGAAGACTCCTCTGACTCCAGCAAATGAAGCAGCAACGCTCAGAAGAGTTGCCATCCAGAGAGAAAGAGTTCCTAGGAAGGGGCTGCAAGGACTTGTGTAGGCTGCTGCTAGTATTTTATATTTGCTCCACACAGATGAGGGGAAACCAGAAATTGTCAAGGTATCAAGAAGCTGAGGGAATGTAATTTTCTTTCTGAGTATGTATAGTTGTTTTAGTACATGTGTATATATGTATGTATGTAGGTATGTATGTAGGTATGTATGTATGTATATGCATATGTGTTCATGGATGTGCATGGCATACTTGTGTTTGAGTGTGTGTATGTGTGAAAGCCAGAAGTCAGCCTTGGGAGTTGTTCTTCTGGGGCTGCCCACCTTGTTTACCGCAACAGGGTCTCTGTCTGGGATCTGGGGACACCAATTAATCTGAGATGACAGGCCAGCAAGCCAACTTCCCAGCACTGAGATTATAAACACATGCACCAGACCAGGCTGGTGAGATGAATGCTGGGGACTGAAGTGGGGCCCTCATACTTAGCTGTCTCCTCAGCTCCTTGACTACACAGCTTTTAACTCTCCAATACACAGTGGCATTACAAAGCAGTGAACTAGGACATGCTTCCTCCATTTGGATTCTGAAAGACATAATTCACCAAAATGAAAGGGATGTCTACATGGGAAGTAGTCTACATGACAACTCCCTTGGTTAGAGAACTTGAAGGAAATTTGGTGCTTATGGATCTCCCTTTCTAAGGCTCCATGTAGATTTCCACTTTATCAAGTCCTCAAACAATTGACTTTATTTATTGTATCTAATTTAAAGTACTACCTGAGTCATATAAAAGTGAACAAACCACATGTAGTGTGAGCTGTGGAGGTGGAATACCCTTTCTTTTCCTTTCCAGAAACTGTGATGTCTACACAATTGTGAAACCTTAGTTTTTCATTACTGAGTAGTGCTATCACACAGTGGATACACTAATCTCTATCAATTAGTAGGTAATGAGCAGCAATCGACATACTGGAAACTTGTAATTAGAGTCATTTGTCTTTGGTGATATCAATGATATTTATGATAGTAATAAGCTAAAAGATCATTTTATACGCAAAGACACAGAGACTCAGAAATGACTGGTGCATGTAGGAGGCACAGAATGCAGAATGAATATCTGATTACAGGATTTCATGGTTCTCTAACTTGACCGTGAATCCTGGAGAGAGACGGAACAGGACAGGGGAAACAGAGCAGGAATGCGCCGGGTGTGATGGGATGCTGGTGTGGAGAGTTTCAGACATCGAGTGTGTCTGACAATTTGTAGAAGCTCGCAATGTGCAGCTTCTCGGAGAAGCTGCATGTAAATCTGTCTCTTGTTTTCCCTCTGCCCTAGGTGGAGTCAACTTTTACAATGAGAACCATGCTTCTGTGTGTGCATGCACATCCACACATATCTAGGACATGTGCGGTTGTTGCAGGCCAGGATCCTGAATTGCTGGCATCTTGTCTGAGTCGCTTCACCAGTTGGGGAAGGCAGAGAACAAACGAGTATTTGTATTAGAATTGTCCTGGGGTTTCACTCTCACAGATAAACAGAGTGGATAAGTTTCCTCCCCAGGTAGGGGAGTTAGCTCATCTCAGGATTGTTGAGCTTCGCTCAATGACCCCCTCCCCCCCCATGTTGTGGACCACTGCAGTAGAGGTGTATGGTAGTAGTAGACGTACAGGACATTATATCCTGCTGTGTCCCAAGCTGACAAACCATATACCAAAGAGAGATTAATTCTTAGTAACCCAATCCATGCGCTTCAGTACACTTCGGATGGGGCAGGGAAAGAATCATCCATATTTCTATTGTATAATGACTCCTGCTGCTCTCTCCATGGTTGGTCTCCATCTTCCTGCTTAGCCAGGCAGAAGAGAGCAAGGTTTTCCCCTTTGAAGACCTCACCTTCAAATAGAGGCCTTAGAGTCTCAGGGACACATAGGCTGCTTCATGACTGTTCTTCTGCCTTAAGCACTACCTTCTGAGATTTCACATCAAAAACATGGCAGGGGTCTACCCAGTATTTTTGAGGGAGGCTGGAGTTGGGATTTACACTGCAGGGGAAATGTCTAGGGTTAATCTGGATGTTTTATATGTGTGTTGTCTATTCATCCTAGCTATACACTCCTTGTGACTATGCCATTGCTTGTTATGGAATCAAAAGCAGAAAAACACATCCACAGTCAGGCAGAGTCCTATGTTTTGAGCCTCTGGGTGGAGATGCACACTTTCATGAAGCAACATGCTCTCCCTGCTTCCAAAGAGCCAAAGCCACCGCAGCCAGGCCTCACCTCCTAGATAGCAGAATAATTCTTGGTCTCAAACCATTTCCACACCTGTTGCAGTGTTGACCTGTGACTGTGAATGCTAATTAAACAATCCATATTTTCATTTTAGCTGAAAACAGCTTCCTTGAAAGCTGGGAGCTATGTGTACAATGAAGCTGGACTAGAATTGCTATTTTTCCATATACACAGTTTCATTATGTTGGGCACACTTGGGTGACTTTAGTATTTTATCAGAACAGTTGACTCTTAGTAAAATCCAAATTAGTCCAAGGGAATAAATTTTATTTTGGTGGCTTTGTCTTAATTTTCTGTACTGATTCGTTTAACTTGACTTGCAACCACTGGGTTTTCTTAGAGTTTCTCTTTCATATTCTGTTTTCACTGGTTCCAGTCAAACCTATCTACACATTATCATCTACCATCCATTTATCATCAACCATCCACCCATCGTCCATCATCTATTCATCTATTCAGCATGCAAACATGTATCTGTCCATCTAGCCAGCCAACATCTGTGCATCCAAGTATCAGTCATCTGTTATCCATCCACCACCCAGCATCCATCCATTCATCCATCTGGCAGGCATGCATGTGTCCATTGATCTAGGCAGCATCCATGAATCATCTAGTATCCATCTACCATCATCTACCCAACCATCCATCCATCCATCCATCCATCCATCCATCCATCCATCCATCCATCCATCCATTCATCCATCCATCCATCCAATCCTTCCATTATCCTCCATGTTTAAACATGAACAGCAAGAGAATATCAAACAATCCCAGCTGTGCTGGCAGGAAGCTGTAGAGCAGTGGTTCTCAACCTTCTTAATGCTACAACCCTTTAGCACAGTTCCTCATGTTGTGGTGAGCCCCAATGATAAAGTTATTTTCATTGCTATGTCCTGACTATACTTTTGCTACTGTGATGAATCATAATACAAATATCTGTGTTTTCTGATGATCTTAGGTGACCTCTATGAAAGTGTCATTTGATCTCAAAGGGGTCGTGACCCAGATTGAGAACCATGGATGTAGAACTTTCTCTGTTCATCGACTATAATGATAAACAACATCCATGTCCTTTTAGCTATGAAACTAGGCTTTTAGCCCTTGCTCTGAGTGTATCTGTGACTGACAGCACTAATGATTGGGCACTCCCCTTTTGGCTCATGTCAGGCAGGAAGTATCACTGTGAGTGACACCTTTCCAGAAACCCCTGCAGGTACCGAGAGACCAATCAGCCACAGAGGACTGACAGCGGAAGACAGCCCAGAGGGCTGGGTGAAGAATGAGAGGCAATTTTCACCTCTAAGGATCATGTTCGGAAGAATGAAAAGAGTCTCTGCCTTTCCTTAATTCACTCGCTAACGTCCTTTTCAAAGTTAAGCTTAAGCAGCTGACAGTGCAAACACTTCCACTGCGTGAGGCTCGCTGCTTTGCTGAGTTTTATCATCTATACTACGAGTTAGGGTTTGTTTGTTTGCTTGCTTGTAAATAATATCCCACATATTGAGCATTATGAAAAAGAAGGTATTTTACAGCTATCATTTTCCACATAATTTAATTTGCTTCTTAGAACACAAAAGCTATTTGACTTTGTTGGCATTCTTCTAAAACGATTTCAGCCTTTTTGATCTTAGAAAATCTACTACTACTGTAAAGGGACATGCTGCTTAGAAGATTTGAGGTTCACAGTTTCAGCATCTGCCAGAGCACACAATGGCCTTGCTTTGTATTGGAAGAGATAAAAGAGAAGGACAGGACAAGGATGGAGGGAACGGCCTATGTGTCTTTTCACATTCTTGGACTTACAACACATTCTTCCACCAGAACAAGGGCAAGCCACCAGCTCTTCCAGGTCCAACCCAACCTCAGTAGCGGTGACAATGTAGAGGGAAGAGTTTGGAAGAGATCATTTTCTCAGTGATTAGCATCCACAAATTCCAAGAGGGCTCAGGGTGGGAATCTTATTAGGCAAGAGTGCTGATTTTGTGTTCCAACATGAATTTTAACTTGGGTTATATGTCTATTTGGTGGTGGCTTCTAGGTGAGTATTGATGAGAATTGTGGGGACCAGTGGTGACTAAAGTTCATTCTGGGCATCCTCTGGCACTGCCATTCTTGTCATGGGTTTAGTAAGAGCAGAAATGCAAAGTCACCTTGAAGGAATTTCGGACAAGTAGACTTGGTCTTCCACACACGGAAATGAGGCAAGAGAAAGAGTAAATTAGCTGAGAGCTCCTTTGGCATGAAAGGCAGAGACCAACACTAGATGGAGTCTAAATTTGAGTCTGTTGGCTGCATAGAATGAGATGGTGTTGGTCACCAACTTGGCAAGGTCAGGAATTCACCTTAGAGGTCAAACCTTTGGCCATGCCTATGCAGGATAATCTAAGGCGAGTACTAACCACTCCTGTGAAGGACTATCTTGGTGAGGTTAACTGGGGTAGGAGGACCTAAAAGTGAGTGGCATCATTCCCTGCTTGCACTCAGGACTGCACGGAAGTGAGTATGCTAGTTGAGCATCTACACTTGTTCTTCTCTGCTTCCTGATTGCAGATGCAATGGTCTCAAGTTCCTGCTGCCAGGACATCTCCCTCCATGAGGGTCAGAATCCTTCAATTATGCACCCAAAGAAGTTCCTTTATCTTCAAGTTTCCCCTTTTCAGATCTTTTATTACAGTATCAGGACAGGCAGTTGAGTCACTGGGCCAAACGGGCATTGCTTTAAACATTATGTGTCTTCTTCTTGGCAAAACCGGCCTCTGGGCAAGGAACTGCCCATACCTCAACTACTGACAAGATACATAGTATC